>JZLH01S0172765.1:12318-30780 GCA_001188425.1 Eucidaris tribuloides | reverse complement strand
TAAAAATGTGTATTAATGCTGTGCTGTCTCCCCCCCCCCCCCAATCCCACACATGAAATTTCGCCACTAACGCTTGCTGAACACATTTCTTATCGTTCAATCTGTAATATTATGATGAACATGAATCACAATTTAGAAAATATTGATCATTGACTTTTCATAAAATATGACAAAAACTCATTGATGTGAAAATTTCGTGAATGGCTTATAACCATGTATGTATACTTTTATGTATGTATATCTATACATATAATCACAACAAATCAATTTAAATTTATCTGTTTATTTGTTTCGGGGCAAGCAAAGTTTCATTCCTGAGGGCAAGCATTTCGTAGCTGATTGAAAAATTCAGCTTGCCCGATCGGGCAAGTGGCCAAAAAAGTTATGTAGCACCCTGAAGGAGGGGATACAAATCATTCCTGACCTTTCTCACTCTTCATCTGTTTGCTTTGTTTTAGGGGGGGTAAGGTACCCACCCCCTTCTACCCGGAGAGACACAGAAAAGAGAGCAAATTAAGTAGTTGCATATGCTTGCCAAAGAGGTGAAGGGAGAGAGCTACATGCTACATGTAGGCATAACAAATCGATGGAGCAAGGGAGGGGGATACAAATCCAATCCTGAACTTTTAGTCATTCCGTTTGCTGATTATAGGGGTGGGGTACGGACGGCACCCTCAACACTTTCAGACACACCAAATATATTCCATGTACATACATGGTAACGTATGTACATGTACACCCTGTATAAATGAGTGGCAGATCAGTTTAGACCGGTTAAAACAAAAAGATGATCACACATGTTGCCAGCATTTCAGAACTACATGTAGACTACATTATGTGTTTGCTATATTTAGATATTCTTGAGGAACCTATGTTATAATGAATGTGTATGGTTCTTTTTTTTTTTTTGTTTTTTTGTATATATATTGTATTTGTTTTACATGTATGTTATAAGTTGATGGAGGCCCCCGAGAATCAACAGTATCAAACTACTGCATGGGGTAACCCTGCTAAAAAATAAAGCTCAATAAATAAATAAAATAAAATAAATAGACCTACAAAAAACAATAAATTGGTGACAAACAACACTTTTCTCCAATCTCCCTACTTTGTTTGTGATACATCAATAAGTGTTCTTTGTGATGGAAATGCAAGATGTCGCAATCTGCACACAAACTGAAACAACCCAAGAAGCTTTGCTTTTTTGTTTTAATTACCAATCAGGTCAAATCTAAAAAGTCATTAATATAAATTAGTAAGTACTGGAAACTCAACTAAAACAATATGATAATATAGTTGCTATAATTATAGAGTTGCATTGTTTCTTGGCTTGAGAGCCTTGTTGAAAGTTGCAGGCAGCTCAAGATTCTAGCATTAACACTGTAGATCGGAAATTACCACACTGCACCACAGGTACATTACAGCATAACGAAAAATAACTCCGGAGATTTATCATTTAGTTCTGCACGAAGATTATCAGACTATGTGTTGCATATGCACTTTGACAATGTTTGAACTTGCCTAAAATTGATTACAGTTTTAGATAATTAAACTTGTTTGCCGGTGGTTTATAGCAAACATATTCGGAGATCTGTACATGTACATGTACAGTACATGTAGGTGGATCATGTCATGCCTGGCTACTGAAGAGCACTAGTCTAGCTGGATTATGATGGTAAATCTTTCTAATTTCTACATGTTCATTTGGTTTCCACTTATATTCCAGTATGAAAGTATGAAATTACATTTGCATGTATTATACAGTCGGTCTCTTGCTTAATGGCGTTAATGTAAAAGGGGTTACTCCTGTTAAATGGGGTAAAATTTTCAGCCAAAACATTTTTCTTATTTGATTTTTTTCCCATTTTGATTGGTATGTGTGGAAATGCCTTGCAATTAAGTGGAGACCACTGTAGTTATAATTACAATATTTAGGCAAAGAATTTAATTTTTTACCAATTTTTTACCAAATACTAATTGTATACTGTACTTGGGCTTTAAGCTCAGTACTGAACACAAGAAGTTACATAGCACGCTACCAGTAATACACCACCACTCTTCCACTGTCATTGTAGTAGCTAATTGACAGCATCGTACGATTCGGGAGGCAGATTTCAGTTATTTCAGTTCAACTCAGGCTTATGGGTGACCCAATATTTTGTGGCAAGTTACAGCTGCTGTGTGTGAAATATCTCAGAGACAAGAGTTGGGAATAGGGTTGTTTCACTTGGGTGTCCAGAAACTTTCAGAACAGGAAGGTGCACAATCCAGGGGAACGAAGGGGCATGGTCCTCCCCCACGTTTTGGAAGTGGGGGACACAATATTTCAAATTTCCCCACCCCCACCCCACGAATTTGTTTGTGTATGCATAAAAAGCGTGATTTTGGCGGTGCAATTTGGGCAGGTAAAAATGTTTGGCGGGTTTTGCCGTCCGCCCGTGTCCCCCCTCCCTGCTGGGATGTCCCCCCCCCCCCCCATCATTTAAAATGGATTTGCCGGCCCCTGGAACAGGTTGGTAACTTGGGTTAGAGTTGTATGTTTAGCGTTAGTGTATGAAATAAATCGTCAGAACAATGGTCAATGGAATAAGCCTGAGGGCGAGGACATCATTACATCATTGCACGGTATGTAGTAGTTGCACATGCCATTTGATCGACATTTGACAGCATACAATACACTGTACCTAAAAAATGACCAGGCTCTTGGTTAGAAATTTTGATTCTTAATAGCACCATCCATTAGAAGACTTTTTTGTGTACACTGTACAGTGCCACCGCTACATTGTATGTGTGCATACAGTAACGCCATAATTACAAACATGATTGTAAATCAAGCTTTGACCTCAGTATGAAAACCATAGATCTCCATTTAGACAGGATGTCTAATTTGTCTCCAATCCTTACCTTTGTAGGTTTTCGCGGGTTTTCTAAGCCCATCATTAAATCCAGCCGACTTAATTTCATTTGAGCTGGACTGTTAACGAACAGTGTTAAATAATACCATGACAATGTATACAGCCAGATTACAGCTTGCCATAATTAAATTCAAACAGATGCACGCTCACTCACACTCTCTTTCCGATACCAGTAAAACCAATTAAGCAGGCGTGAAACAGATTTCCTAGGTTTTCTAAACCAAGAGGGTCCGTCGTGTCGAATCGCGCAGGGCCAAGGCGCGTTGTGTCCTTGGGTACTTAAAGCCACTTTTATCCCATATACCTCGTCCCTGGCGATAGGACATAAAGGCGGAGAGTCCGATGTTGAGGACAGAAACACCTCAGCACGTAAAACTAAAGAAACCCAGCGCACTTCATCGAAAAGAGGAAGGGGTGAAAAACCAGTGTTTGTGATCACAATATTGCAAACTACCCGGGGGGCTGGGATGCCTGAGGGTAACAGTTGATTTAAGTTTGCTTTTCTAGTCCCTGTCATCGGTAAATGACGACAAGGCAAAAGCAATGCAATACTCCCAAAATAAGGTTCTGATTCAGGTAATTGATTACTTTTACATGTTGACGCGAAAAAAATAAATTGAATCATGTTGATAAAGCATTATTGAAGACATTTTGGAAACTGACTTCAAACTGACATACATGTACATGTAGATCTATACAGTGGTTTAGGGCTTGCAAATCATCTGCATATCGAATGAGTTGTAAAGATAGAAACTTCGATTTAGAAGTATTGTCAACACCTCAACTATCATTCAATTTTTACCATTCTAGGCATTACCAAAACTTATATTTTTGACAGCCGATAAACATTGTCGTAATTTTGCTATAAATAATAGAATATACAGTTTTGACTGGATTATACATGTATACTGAAATATATTGATATGATTATGTACGTAAGTACGTACTACATGATGTAACGGTTGAAAGTTGACCCTGCAGTACAATCCTTCGATAAAAATACCTGGTTTTGATTTGGATAGAACTTTCCATGGAAACAAAGCTATTTTTACATGATCGTCTCTGAAGTATGTTTCAGTGCATCCATTGTTTTGAAGGCAACATGACCCCAACCCCATTTATGCATTTAATCTACAATATGGTCGCCATACCGTGGAACAAGTACAGGTCTTATACGGTACCATGTTAATTAAACCACATCCCAAGGTCCCATGTTTGGAATTGTTTCTCTCAATTCGTTACAAACAGATACATTTTGTTTTTGTTCTTTTGCTGATGAAATGACATCTAGCCTACATGTACTTCTACAAAGTGAAGAGCTTTAGACCTAAAATCACACCAGTTGAGTCATTGCAGCACTGTTAAGAGTTTCCTGGTTATTTAACTTTGAAGCTACATGTACATGGAGCGCAGTTGCCCAATAATGTCGATAAAACACTTTATCGATGTGAAAATACTGTATCTATGAGAAAAACTCTGTTTATTCGATAAACTGTTTTTTCTGATAAACTAGTTTTTGCGGTGAGTAAACTCTGTTTTTCAAACAATAAACAGTGTTTATCAAGAAACTCCTGTTATGCCAACGATAAAGCAGTGTTTACTGCAAAAATATGTTTATTGCAATAACACCAGTGTTTACATGAGAAAAAAATCTTTTGTCAGTTGACAATCACTGTTCATCGGCTGATAAACACTGTTTTTTCGCTTTGATAAACGAGTTTTGCTTGATAAACACTGTTTATCAGACTATAAACAGTGTTTTCTCATTAAACCTTTGTTTTTATAAACAGTGTTTATCGGACGTTATTGCGGTAAACGGACACCATATGTAAAGCAAGAGAAAAGACAGCTATTATATTTCGTGGGTTAAAACACAGGTAGCAGAGCTTTTTTGATCTAATAGTGTAAAGCCTACTGTCGAGAAAATTGGGCATTTGTTCCGGTATTAGCCATTACAGACATGGGAGCCTGAATGTCTCTGGCACATCAGCCAACAAATGCACTTGGCATCAAGTCAGTATTTTAATAGTTGACTGAAAATTAAGATGACGATAAAAGAATGTTTGTATACTATCACAAATCATACTGTAGGCCTCACTGTTATGGCATTCGTTCGCAACAAGTACATAAGGGGTAATTAATATATGCATGATGTACAGACTGCTATAGGACTGATGAAGGAATAAAGTCTTCCTTCGGGCCGATAAATTTGAAACCAATGTCAACAAAAGCTCGTTTAAATGTGAATAGCAAACTGTAGACAGTGTTTGTAACATATGGTATGTATTGTCACATACCGTACCAGATGAGCAGAAGGGCCCACTGTATAATTGTCTTTCATTGGTGCCTAATTGATAAAGGTAATGCGATTAAGTTGGGCAATAAATTACAAAACCAAGAGACAAGACAAGGAGTAACTGGTGGATTTTGTGAAATGACAAATGAATATCAGAACTAATGCCTGACCCTAATTGAACCTTTACAGTACAAACACCCAATGAACCATCAGCAGGGTTCAGTGAAGATCAAATTACAACATGGGTAAGAAATAAACACGTTTGCAGTGACAAACCTGTTGATGAACAACGTGTTGAGTCAGGGCTATAATTTCAACCGACATATTTTGAAGTTATGAAAAACGAGGACAACAGACGGCTTAGTGGAAATGTACGACGTACTTTGACATAAACTAGTATGATTCTAACCCATTCAATACTGAGACACATATTTGTGGTTTGCATTTTTATCTATGGAATGTGGTGTTATTTACCCCATCTAATGAATATGTTAATATAGAGAAAATATCAGCTATTCAATGAAATGGGTGCTACAATGATATATGATATTCATTTTTTTAGAATATTCATTTTTTTATGAATTTTTAAATGAGATTTAACTAGAACATTCATAAACTTATCAGAATTGGCAATGGGCTGTTGTTATGATGCAGGACTATTGAGGTTGTTCCATTTTTAGTGGGTGATGTATTGAACTAATTGAGAAACAATGTTTTACGGACATGTTTTGCTTTTTTAGTCGTTGTAAAAGTGAAAGTTATTCACTCAAAAATTATTTTTAGTCTTGAAATTTTCACTAAGAAAAATAAATCTTTAAAAAAATTTCACCAATAACTAATTAATTAATTAGCGCGAATGTTTGAACATCATTTCAAATACCATTACCTTTAAATAATAGACTACTTCGCCAGTGTGTGACCGATTTGATGAGACAAGGAAATTTTCTAGTGATTATTTTCACTTGGACAGGCTCTAGT
The DNA here is from genome assembly GCA_001188425.1 of Eucidaris tribuloides. Lineage (NCBI taxonomy): Eukaryota > Metazoa > Echinodermata > Echinoidea > Cidaroida > Cidaridae > Eucidaris > Eucidaris tribuloides. Next base: position 24,591 of record JZLH01S0172765.1, on the reverse strand, counting down.
ATTGGAATGAGTTAAAGCAACAAATTTAGTTTTGCATTTTTCTTTTATTTGAAAGTTTTATGCCCATTGGGAGGTGATATCACACCGATTAATACCCCTTTCATATTTAGCCAGCCGAAGTGGAGTTCTCCACTTGGAGCGGCAATATGAAAAATTCTGAGATTTCTCGATCCGGATTCAAAGCGGAGTCACTCCAACCACTTCGAGAAGAGGCGTTACAAACGGAGTTACTCCGCACCGGAAAGTGGGTATGCGCTATCGCTTGTGATCGCGCGTAACTTCTGTCGACTTACAATTCCGCACGATCACAAGCAACTCGCTTGAAACATGCCTTTTGGAACGACTGCGGATACACCGTTTCGGTGCTTGCCAGCTATGAAAGGGGGTGTAAAGTCCGAGTCCGCAGTACAGCGATCAAACTCAACCGGAGTTACTCGGAGTAACATCACTTTCGCCTTCACTGATGAAAGGGGTTTAACAGATTGCTGAATGTCTTTTAGTTTTTTTGTTTGTTTTGTTTTTTTTTTACCTTTAATAAATTCTATTTACTTAACTGACTTTTCTGCCACTTACAAGAGGCTTTAGATATATGGTCAATGCGTTACATTTAGAAAGATTTTAACCCCTTTCGCCTGAAATTGAGCTCAGTTGTCGGGTGCAAATCATGAATACAATCTTTAACGCATTATAAAGTCACACCTGCCAGTCACAGATTGCAGTGAAACAATCCATAGAATTGCACTGTTTGTGACCTGGGCGTGGTGCGTATAACAGCATTTGCAATGCCATGTGCATCAATCAAACCCATATTTTTGTTCTAATGTGTCAGGATAGCATGGGCCTTTGATGAATGGCATAGTGAGTGACTTGCTGGATTAAATGTGTTTAAAAATGGATTAATATTAAAGCCAACAGTGCTAACAATGACCACTACATATTCCTCCAGTGCTTTAAAGTGTCTTTGATAAGCGTCTAAAAATGAAGCTCCGCATTGAAAAAAATTATATTTCATAATGACTTATTTTAGTGTTTTAAAAAGCTTGAAATTGTAAGCACTCGGTCGACCGGATTAAACTGCCTCATCCTCCCATTAGATTCTGCTATTTTATACTCCACCCCAAGCACAAATTGTATTCAGTCATATCTTGCCAGTGGCCAGGCATTAAATTATCCAAACTTTGTATTCTTAGGATGTACTGTTTTTATTTGTCCATTCAAACACTACTACGTAGCTCAGATTAGCAAAGTTTGACAATTTTTTAATTTGAAGCTTCCCGCAATGTTAGCCTGGATCTTTTAACTGACAAGGCGCTAGTCTCAAACTTTATCATACATATTTTTCAAGTGTCAAACGCTATCATTAACAACCTTAGGCGTCTCAATATCAAATTTTATAATTTCTTTATTTCATCCTGTACTGTAATGTCAAACAACGGGCACTACTCCGGACTGGGCTTGCCTCGACCCTTCCTCCGACCTTACTTGCCGACCGAAATCAGCTGGTCTGAACGCGGCTAGTGGAGGCGTAACTTCACCTGGGTTATGATATCATTATAAAATATGTGATAAAATGGCACAAGATGAGTGATCTAATCATAACATACCGGGTACTTCGGTTGTGGATTTATCCAAAACTGTTAAAAGATAAAGCACATTTTTATATATACATGTACATTGTACAGGATAAAAGAATCCAAGTTATCACTATTAAGGGTTTCTTAGCTATGAAAATTTTCGTTGTCAAATTTTTAGTAAAACATTTAAACTTAATGTACCATCATATTCTCCTTGTTGACTGCCAAAATTTGTTTGGCGGTAGCTACTAGCTTTGCTTAGTGTTCAATTTCTATCAGTTCATACATGCTACTTTATAGGGAAAGTTCACCTGAGGCAAGCTTGGTTTTGATAAAAGCAGAAAACGGAGAGAACATATTATGAAGGTTTTTGGCAAACAATCACCAAAGAATAATGTAGAGTTCATGTACATGCTAGTTTAATTAGTTGTAACTTTTTGACGTCACATGCAAGCAGCTACCCATATGTCATGTAATATAAATCATAAATTATCATTTTTTAATGTTCGTGATAATTGAAAGGGCAATTCGCGTGATTATAGGACAAATCAACAAAATTATATAAAATTGGTCGTATTCTCGAATCGTATTACATGTAATTTAATGGTTTGAAATGGGTAATTGAATCATGGAAGAAAAATGATAGGGACATCATTTCTACTTTAAATTTCATGTCTTCAACAGTACCCTCTGGGAGAATCAGACACCATACATGAAATACCACATGTGGGACTAGTGTCACTAACATCTCAGTTTCATTAAAACTATCATTTATTCGGCAGTTTTTTTTTTCCATGCCAATAGCTCTTCTCATTGTTTTAGAAAGTAATAAAGCACCCACATATTCATACTAAGATCTGAAAAAAGGACATGAAATAAACGCACAATTCTGGTGTGGCGATGGACAAAATGATATAAACGTAATGTAACCTAACATGTTTTCATTATGTTGAAAGTTAAAAATGAAAAGATCATTATCAATAAGTTAGTATCACTAGACTTAATTAGATGCAGAATAGCAAATATGAATACCTAGTTTGTTTCAGATTATAAACAGGTTAGAGGAACATTGGAGGACAAAAGACTGTCAATTTTATTATTTCCAAATGTCCTTTTTACCTAACGTAACTAACCAATAATAATTCTATGTTAATTAACCACTAACATTTCAATGATTTTAGCCATTGCTGTATGTGAAGTACAAAGGGATGCCATCTAGAGAATTGACAGTTACCAAACAGAATAATATGAAAGTATATCATGATAAGACGCAACATGATTGAGTAAGTTGTACATAAAAGGTGTAACATAACTAATCACGCGAATTGCCAAGAAGGATGTTTTTTTTACTTAGGAGACCTGTATGAAATAATTGTCAATAATATTATGAATGCACAAGTAAAATAATTTCCAAATTACTGAAAAAAAATGGACAGACTTTTGTGGAATTATTATAATACATTACATGTATATGGGCTGCATCACACTGTTGAGAGTCACAAATTAAACACTTAAGAAACTTACACAACATCTAGATTATTCTTTGGTGGCATTTTCGCCACACATATTCATTAAATGGTTCTCTTCTTTTACTTGCTTTTACTAAAACCAACATCTGTATGTCAGGAAGGACACTTACAGGTCTACGGTACCATGTTAATTAAACCACATCCCAAGTCCCATTGTTGGAAATGGTTTCTCTCAATTCGGTCTACAAACAGATACATTTTGTTTTTGTTCTTTTGCTGATGAAATGACATCTAGCCTACATGTACTTCTACAAGTGAAGAGCTTTAGACCAAATCGACACCAGTTGAGTCATTGCAGCACTGTTAAGAGTTCTCACTGGTTCATTAACTTTGAAGCTACATGTACATGGCACACAGTTTGCCCAATAATGTCGATAAACACTGTTTATCGAGTGAAAAATACTGTTTATGAAGAAAAACTCTGTTTATTGATAAACTGTTTTTCTTGATACACTGTTTTTCGCTGAGTGATAAACTCTGTTTTTCAAGACATAAACAGTGTTTATCAAGAAAACTCTGTTTATCCAACGATAAACACTGTTTACTGCAAAAAATATGTTTATTGGCAATAAACAGTGTTTACAGAGAAAAAATCTGTTTATCAGTTGACAATCACTGTTCATCGCTGATAAACACTGTTTTTCGCTTGATAAACAGAGTTTTGCTTGATAAACACTGTTTATCAGACTATAAACAGTGTTTTCCTCATTAAACATTGTTTTTAAACAGTGTTTATCGACGTTATTGGGTAAACGGCACCACAATATGTAAGACAAGTACAGCTATTATATTTCAGTGGGTTAAAACACAGGTAGCAGAGCTTTTTGATCTAATAGTGTAAAGCTTGGTGAGAAAATTGGCATTTGTTTCGGTATTGCATTACAGACATGGGAGCCTGAATGTCTCTAGCACCATCAGCCAACAAAATGACTGGCATCAAGTCAGTATTTAATAGTTTGACTGAAAATTAATGAGCGGATAAAAGAATTTTGGTATTACTATCACAAATCATACATGTAGGCCTACTGTATGGCATTTGTTTAAAAACAAGGTTACAAAGGCGGTAATTATTATGCATGATGTACAGACTGTATAGGACTGATGAAGAATAAATAAGTCTTCCTGGACCATAAATTTTAAACACTCATGGACATACAAACTGTTAATGTGAATACAAACTGTAGACATTTTTGTAAATTATGTATGTATTGTACACATACATGTACACAGATGCACAGTAGGGCCTACATGTATAATTTTCTTTCATTGGTCCTAATGATAAATAATGCGATAAGTTGGCAATAAATTACAAAACGCAAGAGAAAGACAAGGGGTATACTGGTGATTTCTGTGAAATGACAATGATGATAAATAATGCCTGACCCTAAATTGAACCTTACACCCAATAGACCCATCAGAGGGTTCAGTGAGATCAAATCAACATGGGGTAAAAATAAACTTAGCTTGACAAACCTGTTGACTGACAAACAGTGTGAGTCAGGGCTATAATTTCAACCACATATTTTGAAAGTTCATGAAAAACAGGCACAACAGTTACGGTATGTGGAAATGTGCACGTACATGTATGACATAACTAGTATGATTCTTAAAGCACAAATTTAGTTTTGGCAATTTTTCTTTTATTTGAAAGTTTTATGCCCATGTAGGTGATATCACACCAATAACAGATTCTGAATGTCTTTAGTTTTATTTTTTTTGTTTTTTTTTACCTTTAAGAAATTATTTCCACTTAACTGACTTTTCTGCCACTTACAAGAGGTTTAGATATTAGTGTCAATGGTTACATTGAGAAAGATTTTAACCCCTTTCCTGAATTGAGCTCAGTTGGGGGAATGCAAATCATGAAAACAATCTTTAATGCATTATAAAGTCACACCTGGCCAGTCACAGATCTGGCTGGTGAAACAATCCATAGAATTGACTGTTTGTGACCTGGTGAGGGCAGTATAACATATTGCAATGCAGGTGCACAAATCAAACCCATATGTGACCTGTCACCACAAAATGCACCATAAGTCGGAAAAATGAGAAATTGCGTTTTTCATACTGGCTTTAAATACAGACGCTAAGCTTTTAAATGATGCATAATTTGTCTAGGATGGACGAAGCAAACCTATTTAAAACCTTGCTCACAAGTTTGGACTATCACGTAAGCCATTATCAGGAAAGCGGAGAAAAACGGCTACAAAAATAGTGCTCATTCATGCAAAACGGAAGGCCTTTGACAACTGTTCCGTAGAAAGCGCGATAAAACAAGTCACTTTCAAAATGAGAATTGTGGATTGGAAAATCCTTTTTAGCTCTTACAATTATCATCAATGAATAGTTCATCAACGCAGCTTTGTGGTGATACCAAAATTATTACAGGGGAACTTAACCCCTTGGGCTCGATGCTATACGGCACTGTTGTTCATTGAGAGACGACGCGATTTGCACGTGGTTGATTTTGAAGGGAATATAAACCCATTTTTAAAATGAAATTCTTCTCACAATAATTATTTTCTTACTTAATGGTAGCTAAAAATGTGTAATGTTTGGGAAAATGCATTTAGCAATAACACTTTTCAATTTATCCAGTGTGCGACCGAAATTTGTGTCATATATTCGGGGCTTCTGTAGAAGCCCGTCGTCTCTGAGTGTGCAATGTACTGGGCTTCTGTACAAGCCCGTCGTCCCCAAGGGGTTAATGATGTTGGAAAACAAGCAATTATATTCAGAGTTACTCTCGCGATATGAAAATCAAATTCGGCCAAATATTTAAGCTCCTGCAAAAAACATGGTCGAAGTGCAATAAAAAAAAAATCATACTTCTGAATCACTTCTGGTCCTCAAATTTGGACAGATAAAAGATTAGTGTACATGTATGTACCTTCAGAAAATATCAGAATCCCAGAATCAACTTCTGCAACCCAACTGGACTATTTACATGTACACGAAAACTTCCATTGCGACTTATTGATCGATTTGTAGTGACAGGTCACATATTTTTGTTCTAATGTGTTCAGGATACATGGCCCTTTGATGAATGGCATGTGAGTGACTTGTTGGATTAAATTGTGTTTAAAAATGGATTAATCATTAAAGCCACAGGCTAACAATGACCACAGTTTTCAAAAAAAATAAAAATGTGAGCTACATATTCCTCCATGCTCTAAGTGTCTTTGATAAGGTCTAAAAATGAAGCTCTGAAAAAAATTATATTTCATAATGATTATTTAGTGTTTTAAAAAGTTGAAAATTGTATTAAGGTGACCGGATTAACCTGCCCATTTCCTCCCATTAGATCTAGGCTATTTTATACTCCACCCTAGCACATATTGTATTCAGTCATATCTTGCCAGTAGCTTCATAAATTTCCAAACTTTTGTATTCTAGGGTGTACTGTTTATTTGTCCATTCAAACACTACTATGTAGCTCAGATAGCAAAGTTTGACAATTTTTTTATTTGAAGTTCCACAATATAAGCCCCTGTCTTTAAGCTACATATTATGGAACACCAATCACTGAAATTGTTGTACTTAGAGATTTGTTCAGAATGCAGCACACTGCTGATCAATGAGCCCATCGGCTGATTTATTGAGTTAATCCTACAAAAGATAAGAAAAATATGTCAAAAAAATAAATAAATAAATTTAAGATCCTACAGATTTTGTAATGGTAATAAAAATTTATTTAAGATTTGTTTGTTTGTTTGTTTGTTTGTTTGTTTGTTTTTTGTTCTCTCTCTCTTATTTCTATAGCTTTCACTGATGTGTCATACTGATCTTTCTGCTGCTAATGGGGGCAGTTTGCTGTCTCTCAGCCTGGAGTTGACCTTACATGTACATGTACATGTATGTGTATATTGTGTGTGTCTGTGTGTCCGCGTGTGCTCGAAATGTTCAAAACATGTTACATGTGCATGTAACTTCTACTACATTTCAAGACAATGGATTTTGATTTTGTGTGGTTTTTCTGACAGGGCTTGGTGGAGGCTTCCAACCTTCTACACAGAATTCTGAAATTCAAGTATTACAGTGTATGCAACTTTTGTGAATTTCTCCAAAAAAAAACTAAAAATGCTACATGTACATGTACTTCTACATTTCAGATTCGATTCTGTTTAGTAATATCTGATAGGGCTTGGTGTGCAGGGCTTCTACATAGAATTCTGAAATCCAGTATTTATGCTAATTTATGCATTTTTTTTCAAAATTAATGAAAAATGCAACTTCTCCTACTGTAGGCCTACTGTACATTAGTCTCGCTCCCAGACCCTGCGACTTAGAAGCAGTGCGGGTGCAAAGCACCCGCACACACGCCCCCTGCGACTCATCTAGAGACCAGTTTGAGTCAGAGCAGTTGACTGAAGACATAAATACTATAAACGTGGGTAACAGTTTCCTTATCAATATAGGGTGGATTAATCTAAACGTCTGGAAGCAAGACTAACTGTACATGTACTTGACATATTCTCACTTTTGCCCCCCCCCCAACCCCAGGCTCAGAACAAAAGGAAACAAGTGACAAAAGTGTCCTTTATCATGATTATTTTTGCTTCAGCTTGAAGAAGCAGTATGCTGGATGTTTAAAAAACAATATCAAATTGAGTGATTTATCACTTGCTTCCTAAGTACATGTACATGTACCAAGGTGAGCTGGAGGTGTACAACCTCTGTCTGAACATTGCTTCCAACAGGAGATCCAGCAGATAATCGACCAAATTACTGACAGAAGGTCATGCCACGCCCACTTATATAGGCTATGATAAGGTGAACCTCGGAGGTCAAATCAAAAATAAATTCAATGTTGAAATTCTTTTTTAGTGATGATCTCAAGGAATCACTGGTACCTCCCACACACTTCTAACTCTCTCACTCCAGGGAAGTGACATCTCCCTGCTCTCTGCATTGGATATGGAGAAGGCTTGTAATTTCTTTAATAGTGGAGGGTACCTCAGCTCAGCTTGGTATGATATCATTATCAAAATATGTGATAAAATGCACAAGATGAATGATTTAATCATAACATACTTGGTTTGTGGATTTATCCAAAAACTGTTAAAGACTAGAGACAAAGCAATTTTCATATATACATGTAGGGGATAAAAGAATCAAGTATACACTATTTAGGGTTTCTGCTATGAAAATTTTGTGGTCAAATTTTTAGTAAACTTGTAACTACAGTACCATCATATTCTCCGTGACTGCCGAATTTGTTGGGTAGCTAATAGCTTTGTTTGTGTTCAATTTCTATCAGGTTCATACATGTACTTAAAGGGAAAGTTCACCCTGAGGCCAAGTTGGTTTTAACAAAAACAGAAAACTGAGAGAAACCTATTAATGAAGGTTTGGCAAAAATCTACCAAAGAATAATATAGAGTTATGTAGTTTAAAAGTTGTAATTTTGTGACGTCACATGCGAGCAGCTACCCATATGTCATGTAATATAAATTTCATAAATTATCATTTTTTAATGGTTCGTGATAATTGAAAGGGTTTTTTTTTCTTAGGAGCCCGTATGAAATAATGTGTCTAATATATTGAATGCACAAGTAAAATAATTTTCAAATTTCTGAAAAAAAAACAGGACTTTGTGGAATTTATATCATACATGTATCACATACATGTATGGGGAGCTGCTCGCATGTGAAGTCACAAAATTAAAACTTTGAAACTTCATAACTCTGTTATTCTTTGGTGGATTTTCGCCAAACTTTCATGAAAATGTTTAGACTCATTTTTCTGCTTTTACTAAAACCAACTTTGATGTCAGGTGAACGCTTACCTTTAAGTTCAGTGCTGATAGATCGACATTGTTTTCCTCAGGCCTCACAGTATACTATAACAAACTCAGGATAATTGTTTCAGCCAGGAGATACAAATTCCATAGATCTGTTGTTCTGTTACAACTGTAGTTCCTGCAGAATTGTTCCACCCCCCACCCCCCCCCCCCCCACGTGATCTTCCAAATCATGCCACTTACTCTGCTAAAGTTACTCAGGTTCTTTGGCTCTCTTAAAAACATAAATTTTGGGATATTTATAAAGTACAGTGTTTTATTTTGAAAGTTTACATTCGACCACCTGACTAAATTGTAGCGTGGCATGCTACCATGCATAGCCCACTACATGAAAATGTGAGTTCACAGTAGCACAGTCTGTGAAATTTCAGTTTGATGCGCAATATGCAGAATCAACTTGATTATGTCATGAAGGCATACCTTGAGTGGGTCATTATGATTTGTGTAAGCATGGACATCCTGAGGCATAGACAGGAATTGTTATTAAAGGGGCACTGATGGGGGATACCGGTAGACAAAATGCTCTCTGGCATGAATTGTGGGAATATAGAGATGGTCTGCATGCAGTTACAATTTTTAAATTATCTGACTCCACACATGTCTGTAAAAGAAACCACTATCCAGAATACGGAGGTGGGAACCGAGTACTGTACATGGGGGCTCCTTAAAGGACTCCCAGGGCAGTCATGACATTTTCAAGGGTATTTGCCCTGAGGAGGAGAAGAGATTGTGTGTACACAAGACTGATGAGGTACTTCATGAATGCAATTTCAACAGATTTGATCAAAAAAAATTTTTTGGCAAAATTACATGCAACTGTATACATGTAGGAGCAAGTGCTCAAAGTGAGAAACATTTAGATAGAATTCTGCACAATCACAGCAAGAATTAATATACCACAGAGTGACATGGTTTGGAAATTCAGCTTGTTTAACCAGTCAACTGTACACTGTGCCAGCAGCATGTTTTCCACTACATCAAGTTTTCCATCATGTATGAAACACTAATACATAGATGTACATGTAGCAAGGTACTGTACACTGTACATGTACGTGCATGTACGGTAAAGTGTGACCTACATGTAACCTTGATTTTTCTCAATAAAATTATATGTAATTTTTATTCACAGGGTATTTTAGATTATGCACTGTATAGTATCACACAGGAATGCTAGTAATAATTCATGAAAAGGCATGAAATTTACCTAAAACAAGCTATAATTTGTAATGAAAAATCCTGGAATATTCCCTGAAAATACATGTAGATTGCCATGGACTGAATTCAGGTGTGTGCCTATAAAACTGACATCCCTGTATCACAAATTAAATCATGAACACAATCTGTAAAATCATCACAATAAAAAATATAATTCAAATTTCTTGTAATGCCCAGTAATAGTGAGTTACAGCTCCCAAAACAAAAAACAAATCTGCTACAAGAATTATGCCTACGCGTACGCAGGGGGGAGGGGGGTGTTTGGGGTGTTCAAACACCTCCCCTTTTGCCAAAGGGAGGTGTTAACACCCCCCAAACACCCCCCCCCTTTTCACCCGTAATCACCCCCCTTTTTTCGTCAAAAGGGGGTGTTTGAAAATGTGAAATAATTGATTTTTCTTGGGATCCTGGGAAAAATTTTGTCGTAACACCCTTGACATCGTTTGAGGATCATACACTGTAGAGTACTCAATCATTACCAGCAAAAGATGGTCATGGTAATTTGTTCAGCATGGCGACAGACACTGCTGGTATGACTGTATATATGCATAGCCTGTTACAAAACGCTAGTGCCCAAAGTTTTCCGCTTTGCGGATTTTCCATGAAAATCGCGGAAACGGGGGTAGAAAGCGGAAAACGCAGTTTAAAGGCAGTGGATTTCATTTGCAAACATCCGTGCAGACCAGGAAAAGATAACCCATGCCCTTAGGCTATTGATGAAGGGCATGTGTGTGAAATCTGGAGTCAGTAATTACCTAGAATTTCAAAAATGTGAAAGAAAAACAATAGTGGTTTAGTGTGCATTCTATGGTGAGAATTTTTTCCGCGGGAGAAAAGAATTCAAATTAGAGCCTAATGATCACTATAATTCCACAAAAACTGAGTTTCCAGCTCCTATATTTTGCTAAAGGTTCCCAGATGGCATTTTCTTCTAAATGCCATTGTATTTACACAATGTTAGTTTTTAGGCATGCAAAAGAGATCCCCTGCCTTTAAAAAAAAATGTAAAAATAGTGAATAAAAAACCCCATAAATAGTGAATTTGGCAAGAAATTTTAGTAATTTTATAACATAAAGTCACTGTACTCTTATTGGTTTCAAATGTGTCATGATAAATCATTATTTAATCCGTTACAACATCCAATCTAGAAATCGCTTACATGTAGGCCTACATGTAGGCTCAGCATGCGAAACAGTACGCAATCATTTTTCAATATTTCCATGCATGTTGATATAAAAAAAAAGTATTTTCTGAGTTTTCAATGAATTTCAAAATGGTGAAATTTAGAAAGCAGAAGAAAGCAGAATTTGAGGTTTGTAAAGCAGAAGAAAGCAGAATTTTACATTTAGAAGGCAGAAAACTTAGAGCACTACAAAACGCCCACTCCGTTGTTGAATTTGATTTTGGACCATCTCAAACCTGTGAACATTTATTTTTCAGAGTGTGTGGATCCCATTCTGTTTGCTGACACCATGCACCAGGCAGTAAATTGTCTATCATGATTACATGTAGGCCCTATGTTGTCACCAGTGCAAAATATCATGTCACATCAGTCCATCTACTTAGACTCGGATCTTAGCCCAGCCAGTTTAAAATACTGTCATAATTTATTTCATGTGTTTTGATATAGATCGATGGAATCTGTCTCCTTTTTCGGGGACTTCTCATTAAACCCGTTGCTTAAGAGATTATGAAAATCCCATAGAGTTAACACGGGACACATCCGGTTCCCGTAGCCAATGGCTTAAGTAGCATTGACATCAACGGTAAGCCCATTTAGGCTTAATATCAGGACTGACGATGTCAGTAGTTTTGGCATAGTTTTGTTATTTGAAAGCTTTATGCCCAAAGGTCACATCACATCAATAACAGATTCTGGATGCCTTTCGTTTTTTGTTATTGTTGTTTTTTGTTTTTTAAGAAAGATCAGACTCTGATCTTTTAGCTGAATTCAGATTATGTGTACCTTAAGTTTAACACAAACTCGCTTGGAATGCTATATACCGTAAACTGTAATTCAAAAATCTTGGGGATGGGGGTCCACAATTAATTTTTAAAAAATGAAAGACATTCAGAATTTGTTATTGATGTGATATGACCTGGGTTTGGGCATAAAGCTTTCAAATAACAAAACTACGCTGGAACTACATG
>JZLH01S0172753.1:47874-67500 GCA_001188425.1 Eucidaris tribuloides | reverse complement strand
TACTGCCATGTTAGCACATTTCCATTTCATATTTGGTTTATCTATAGTCACTCTAACCTACATGTAATCATCATTAAAAATGTATCTATATGTTTGTGCGTTTTCATGTCAGCACGTATACCGTAGTGCATGTGCGTGACTACTCCTAAAAGGTAATGGGTTGCGAGTACGTGTACTTGTATCCGTACGTGTGTGATTGTATGTGTTCGTGTATGACTGGGTGTGTGTCTGTTTGTCTGCCTGTCTATATCGATGTCTAAATGTGTACCTATACGTACGATTGCTTACATTTTTGGTACATTATTATATTCAGAAAAACTTGGGCGCCACAACAATTTCCATTCAGAGGTTTTCATATACACTGGATAATAAGAAAACGAATGACATCAATATATGTGTAAGATAATGCACACAGTCACATGTAATGGATGCATCCATACATACATTAAAGGCATTGTGTAAGAATGTTTCCAGTTTAAAAAATCTGAGCTACATAATTCCCCGTGCTACCCGTTTCTCTGATACGGTCTAAAAATGAAGCCCTGAAAAAATTGCAGTTAAAATGATCATTAAGTGCTTTAAAAAAGTGAAAATCATTGAGAAACCCTTCCAGCTTTCCCCCAAAGACTGCTGTATTGCAGAATTTCCTATCGGCTGAGAATAAATTAATGTGCCAATTTATATCTGCACATATTGTACTAGTGACAGCATAACTGTCTGAACTTTTGTGTCCTAGGGTGTTTATTTGTCCATTCAAACACTGCCAGATATGTCAGATCGCAAAGTTCGACAATTTTTTAAACCGGTCTTTCACAGTGTTATATAGCATCTTTAATATGGCTAAGCTTACAGCTGTATTATCTCTTCATTTGATTTGTTATCATTTTTCAGGAAAGAGTAATCTAAGTTACTTTATATACATGTATCTCAATACATGTGCTTGCATAATGTATAAACGTCATTCATTGAAAGTATGACAAGCAAACGTCAAATACACATTAAACTCTGACTTGTAACAGATATGTGTGCTTTTGTATCAAGATGTTTTCCTTGTCAGCCAAACTTCACGTCGTTTGCTCCTGATAGACGCGAAAGAAAACAAGACGTGAAGGGCGGGGCGGACTAATCCGTACAAATCACCCGACAAAGTCAGCACCAATCACAGCTGAATAAACATCTCAACCTACAGTCTGTCACGACAATGTCATTTTGCGGATTCGACAAAACATAGTCAAACGAAAATAAGTGACTTTATTTTGTACCATGAGTTTCAGTGAATTAAGATATTAGTATTCTTAGCCGCTCAAATAAAACCGTGAGACAGGTAGTGCTTGTACTCGTGTTTATGAATGCAATTCATTCATTAACGTGATATCTTCCAAGGTTGATTGTTATGCACATGTTGTTCGCCTGCGGAGAAGAATGTATTCTGTTTCCTTTGTTTCCCCTACATTTACATTCAAGATTTTTCTCGGTTTTAATGCCATTTGTATTACAATGTGCCGTTTCTTTCTGTACTTGTCCATCCCCTCCAGTCATTGCTGATTGTGATACTTCTCTGTTTGCATGTAAATATTTTTCTTAGTGTAGACTTTTGTTGTACAGCGTTATATCGAATTAAATCAGTATTTCTTCAAACTGGGGTCTATCTTTAGAATTAAATATGAATAGGCTGTATCCCGGACGGAGAGCTTGAATCTTGCTAATTTTAATTACCAATCACCACAAAGCTATGCATTTTCTAAATCCTTCTTTGAATATCAACAAACCTCATTAATATTGTGGAGCATAATGTTTCCCCACTCAACGCTCTTCATCTATTAGCAAAATTCTCATTTGGATATTACCTTTAACATTTTTTATTTACGACGGTACCCTTTTTCCTCCACGGAACAATTAAAAAAGCCATTAGCAACTGCTGAACGCTGTATAAATTCTAATGTTTCTTTATAGATTACGATACAAAGTATAACAAGCAAATTAAATTATTTTTCTTACATTAAAATAATAGGCTAACATTATGGAGCTTCAATTTCAAAAATTGTCAAACTTTGATATCTGAGCTACATAGCAGTGTTGAAATGGACAAATAAACACCCTCGAATACAAAAGTTTGGAAAGTTATGCTGCCAATGGCAAGGTATGCATGAATAAACAATTTCTACTCCGGTGGATTATAAAATAGCCTAGATCTGCACACAGTAAGTCCATGGGAGGAAATGGGCAGGTGAATCCGGTCAATTTGAATGCCTGTAGATTTTCACTTTTTTTTTAAGCACTAAATCATCATTTTGAAATAAAAAAAATTTCCGGGGTCTCATGTTTAGACCTTATCAAATACACTTTGAACGTGGATGATTAGGTAGCTCACATTTCTTTAACTGTGGTGAATGTTAGCCAGTGGCTTTAAAGAGTATTGGCATGATTGGGATGATTGAACCTAATACATCGAAACATATATCACTATGTATACCAGCTAGTGTATCTCCTGGCTGAAAGGATTTGTCTTGAATTTCTTTACATGTGGCGAAACAAGAGTTCAATTGCTGGTAATGAATTACTCTATTGCCCTGATAGAAACTGATCCCATACAAACCTACTCAATAAGTTCTTACACACCAATGCGTACTTATGGTGATTGTTAAAAAAATTACTAAACTTTTTACCATTAAATGTAGACAGCAAAAGCTTTTGAAAATTGTAGTTGATTCTAAAGTAGTTTTATTCCAAAGTAAGAACTGCTGATTGTGCTATTTCGCTTTAATAAACACAGCACAAAAGTAACTACCCCCTTTTTCAAACTACCATAAATTTCTAACGAAATAAGTTTTAGCAAAATAATTTGCCAGGAGTATTTCTACTTGCATTGACTAACTTATGTTTAAAAATGTGATTGATCCGTCAAGCCGTGCATGAGTGAGCATGCATTAAAGGCAAAAATGTCACTTTTCAAAAGTCAGAAGGGTCATTTGGGGGAATTTATGACGCAGGATTTTGACAAATTTTGTTTCTGGTGAATGATTGAGCGCTATTTATATTAATCATATATCGATTGATCCCTTTACACTTTCCCTGGCACTTTTCGCATATTTTACGCTTCAATGAGCTCAATATAAAAATTTGCACATTTCTCAATTTTGAAATTGTAAAATCCATTAAGTTGATTGAAAAAAATAAAATCTGGTATTTTTCAGCAAAACGTATCTTTACATGTTGTTTGAACATAAGAGGTTGTAACCATGTCATGGTTGAGTGAGCACACTTTATGAACAAAGCAAAAAATGCCATTATTTACCATTATTTTGGCATAAGATGACTCCTGTGACTTTTAAAAAGTGACATTTTTGCCTTTAATGCATGCTTACTCATGCATGGCTTGATGGAACATTCACATTTTCACACAGGTGTTAGTCAATAAGTGTAGAAATACTCCTGCCAAATTATTTTGCTGAAATTCATTTCGTTAAAAAGTTACGGTTGTTTGAAAAAGGAGGTAGTTTCTTTTTTTGTTGTGTTTATATCGGTTGTGTTCACCAATCAGTCGTTAAAATGTGTCCACATCTAATGAAGATGGTTTGATATTTTTTGTTTTGGCAATAATTCTACTAATACTCACCCTTTTCTTATTGTATAGACTGATTTAACGTGATTGAAGCATTCAAGTATTGTCAACGTGAGTTTTATAAACGCAAGAGCAATAACCACAATGAAATGTGTCTGCCACGTGTTAGTATTAATTGTATTAAAGACACTATATAACATCGTGGAAGACCCGTTTAAAAATTGTGAAACTTCGCTATCTGACGTATCTGACAGTTTTTGAATGGACAAATAAACACCCTAGAACACAAAAGTTCAGAGAATTATGCTGTCGCTCATAAAATATGTACAGATAAAAATTGATACATGAATTATTCTCTGCCGATGGAAATTCTGCAACGCACTAGTCTATGGGAGAAACTGGAATGGTTTCTTAGTGATTTTTACTTTGTTAAAAGCCCTTAATGATCATTTTGAATTGAATTTTTTGAGTGCTTCATTTTTAGGCCTTATCAAAGACACAATTAGCATAGGGAATCATGTAACTGACATTTATTTCAATGAAAATATTGTTATAAGATGACTTAGAATAAATACTTCTTATCTACTACTTATGTAAGGGTACATTTTTATCTTTTTGAATTGAGCAGCATTTTAGATTAAAACACGTAAATACAGTAGCCCTCATTTGCAAGACAGGTAAAAACTGCATGAACATCTTTTTTTTTAACTTACATGTAAGTTAGAACAAAGGTTTTGGGCCTACATTCTTATGTGAAAACTTTCTAATTTTAATTTTGAAATAGTTAAATGGAAAGTGGAGTACAAATTACCTTAGTTGAGAAATAATGATTATATGGACAATCAAAGCTATGCGGTTTTCTTAACCTCATGCGTGACATAAGCGGCGGTAATTTCAGTTTATTCATGACAAGCAAAATAATTGTTTAAAGTCACCAGTTATCAAATGGAACCTACCGTATATTTGATAATGCAGTAAACAGAAAGAACACAACACGAAAGATTAGACAATATCTTAGCCTGTTTGTGGGACACTAGAATTCTACATACATTTTTAAATAATACAATACATTGCAGTGTCTATTTAATGGTTATTCTCTTTGAAGGAAAGCACGTGTAATTAACCATTAACCCCCTCCCCCCCAAAAGAAAAAAGAACAACGATGATAATATCACTTCCGAATATAATAATATCATTTACCGTATTTATAGACGGTAAAGGGCAAAGTATGGAAATACAGTCAGAAAGATGTCTATAAACGTAATATATCGAATACAATGTGTGTATTTGCAGCATAATGAAGAGACATTTGCCATTTAGCCATGATGTGAATCAAATATGAATCAAATGTCTTTTTTTGCCTAAGTGGAATGTGATGAGTGGATGCGATGGGCGGTATACCTGGTAATGTACGTCATATATTTAGTCGCGAACATTATTGAACGAATATATTTAGATCATAAAGTGGTTTGATCGAAACTCTCTTTTTTCGTGACCTGCCGCGTGACATGACAGCGTGTTTCCTCCGCTTTCATTCTGGCTTTTGTTTTTGGCATTATGTTAGCATTTCTATTCAGCTTGAACAGGTTTCCTATTCAACAGCTCAAGCGCATAAACGCAGTCGTAGAGACATAAAGGTATAAATAAATCTTTCCACTGTATTCATATATAGAAAGTAAGCTTTTTTTCCTCATCCACCCCATTTGTCTGCAGACACTGACAATAAGATAAATCGTTTCTGTATTGATCGTAACACTGAGAGAAATAGAAAACATGGCACTTTGATTCGAATTGCCTCTTTATGTCATTGTTTTTTATTTTGTGCAATTTCCTGTCTGTTTCTTGTGTTCCCTGATCTTCGACCTTACATGAATATCCCATCCAATTTGCAGGCGTCATTGTCTGTTTGTCTGTGTATGTATTTTTATCATAATATATTTGGCTAAGCACAAACACGGTTGTTACGTCAATGAAAATGCTCAAGAATTGCAATTAGCAACCAGTTTGTCACCAATGGGCTTTAGTCAATTCTAAGAGTCTATTTATGCATGATTTATCTGTGTATGTGCCAGTGTCTGTGTGTTTATGTGTGTTTATTTGTGTGTCTGTGTTTGTGTGTGAGTGAGTGTATGTGTGTGTGTGTGTGTGTGTGTGTGTGCGTGTGCGCGCGCGCGCGCGCGTGTGTGTGTGTGTGTATGTGTGTTTGCGTGTGTGTATGCGATGGACAGTCTGAAACTTGGTAGCTTTATTGGAAGTGATTTCTTCATTGAATATACTAAATGTACTATGAGGCGCCAAAGAAGTGAAAGCCAAATACCACTCTCATTAAAGATAAGATCAACGCGAAGTGCAAATTTGTTGTAGATTCGATGTGCAATGTTGAAACCATTAAACAAATGATTCTGCTGAAAAACATTAATAAATTTCAATAATGTTTTTTAATCAAGATATTACTCTGTGTAATATGACAACTAACGTAAATTTAAAGTGAAAGTTTCAGACGACTACAAAAATAATATCGCAATATGGTATGAGGTACTGACAAATTAAACATTAAAAGAAAACGAATGTGTTTTTTGACAAAAAAATGAAAAAAAAGTCGTGTGCGTGTTTTTTGTGTGGCAATACAGGTTTGATCCTACGGTCTAATGAGTCCAGGAACATATTTCTATGGACAGCTGGAGGTGTAGATTATCTTTCATCAATGTTAGTCAAAGTTCAGATCAAAGAGCAAGAAATACAGATGCAATGTTTAAAAAAATCACCTGTTCCGACTTCTTATGGGTATTTGATTTCCAACAGTGTTAATAAATAATTCAATATTATCTCGCCTTTTCAGAAATCTATTGATAAACACTTTTATAAGGTAGTTACATTTTGTCTTTTTAAGGAGCAGTACTAGTACTACAAATGTTCTTTGTTTTAAATGTTAATTTGCACTCTAAAAGTATCGTTGGAATAATGGTGAACTGTAAATTATCATCATTGTAACGAATTTCAACACATTTAAGGATAATTTAAATCACGTAATAAGGGGAAAAGAAAAAACAGAATTCATAAAACTCGTTGGAATTCATTCTACAGTATTAATCTAATCTTCTGAAATTATTCATTAAATGGTTAATTGTTAAAATGTTCTCAGATAGTATCTCCAGATATAAGTCCAAATTCCAATGGTCTGTAAGTGGTAAACATGGTCAATTCGATTCACTCTTAAGGATACCTTAAGTATATTTGGTAGAAAAGTAAAAAAAAATCATGACAGTTTACGTAATATTGAGCTCTCGTACAGAAGACTTGATGCCATCTCCTGACGTGATCAAAATATTTAACATTGCGTCACCACTCAGCCGATACACATACACATCGATGTTTAAAGATTAAAAACATTGCCAAATACAGGTGGATTATTAGTTCATGGGACCCAAGTTAGATCGTGTCCGCAATTCAACAAAGTGATGATAAAGGGGCACGATAAGTGTGTGGCAGCCCATACAAATACGACAAAACTACTCTTTCTCTCACACACAGACCCACATACACAGACTCCCCTGTTACACACACACGCACTAACAATCACATGGGAAATGTTTTCCAGGATGACTACGGTACTAAGTGAAAAGGGGTCAATAACTGGATTCAAGAGTGATAATGTTGACATTTCAATTCAAACTAATATGCTTGATCATTATTCTGGGAATAACGTTATGCCCATGATAGATTGCTTTTCTGTTTCGTTCTCATAGTGTGTGAGGGAAATTAATACATCTCTGTCGTGAAGAGTTTTTACAAGTTCGTATGTTATCTGTCATACGAGAGACGAATCGACAACCGCCACGCAGATCACATAATTATTACCTGGAGTTTATTGCATCCATATCGAAATATATAGGAAGAGCTGGCAAGCAAAAGGCGCTAAATCCACTTTCCATGAATAACGAGTTCTTAGCATCAGTACATGCGCAAAGTACTTTCCTAGTTATAGAATAAAATTTGGCGCTAAATTGCACAGACAAATACCCAATATGTTTTACTTTCATTTTCCCATAGGCTTGTGTAAAAACTCTGGCAAAGAAATGTAATTTCCTCCAAATTCATCAAAGTGGAATTATCGCCTTTTGCTTGCAAGCTATTCCTTTTAAGACAAGAAATCGTATCATATATGGATGCAGTTGAGTTGTTTTACGCTTGTTTTAAAATAATTTCTGGTTATTTTCAAAACCTTTGTTGTATGTTGTATGCCTTACCTCAGAGGTATTAATGTCATAGTTATTAGTTGTACCATAGTGCGTTAATTACTTGCTGATAGTTCTGAAAGAAAACAAAAACTGAACTTGTTCAGCTTTGTTATGTGTCTGTCTGTGTTATTATTGGGCTGAAATTCACGTGTAGAATAAACGGTTGAGCAGCCCGTAGTGCATTGTTTCGGCCAAAGATCCACCGAATCCTAGTCTTGGTGACAAACCATGCGCACTATAGGTTCAACTTTGCACCTTTAAAGGTGCACACCAACGTCACTCTGGGAGCACCTATGAACGAGCAAATTTGCACCTAAAAGATGCAAGAGTGCATCATAAAAAATTAAATTCTTTGATATGACCCAGCCGGTCTCTCTAATGCCACGATTTCGGACGTGATAGGCGGACGCTCTAACCACCAGGCCATCATGTCGGACATAAAGTTGCTTATTTGCACCTGATTAAATTGTGTTAAAGGTGCATTATATTCAACCTTTAAGGTGCAGACTTGCACCTATTGGATGCAAAAAGTACATCTAAAAGGTGCAAACTTGCACCCACCCATGAAGTGGGGCGAGTTCATAGCCGTGAGAGGTGCAAATTTGCTCAAATACTGCGGCGGAAATGGCTCTGCACCTGTCCCCGCAAAGTTGCACCTTGTGTGCACCTTTATTTTTAGTCTGTGTTATCCTTTTCTCATCCATATTACCCTCACCAAAGTACATCAAGACACTTACTAGTCTTGGTCAAAGCAGTTGACTAAAGATAGCAGTTTCCTCATCAATATAAGATGGATTAATCTAAACGTCTGGAAGTCAGACTAACGGTACCCAGACAAGAGATCAAAAGCGGGTAGCTTTATACATTTAATTTCAATTTGTCATCTCCAAATATAATGGACTTTGTCTGGTCAAATATTGGCGGGAGGCTGGTAAGTACCCCCTCTGGTCCATTCGGCGATTGCATCATGCAGAGTCGATTGGCTGCCCGGCGTTGTTAATAAAAACACACAGTTGTTTATGTCTTTCCACCGTTATAATGTCACTGCATCGTAATTAAAACAGCAATGACTTCCAAACGAACTGAACGAGGAAGAAATGAAAATGCCAGCATAGTTCTCGTCAATTTATGTGTCAATGGTCATGGAAAGTAATTACATTTGTATTGACCAAGGAGGAGTTTAACCATCGGAAACGCAGCGTCTTCCCCCTGTGCATCCCATCCGTTGTCATGGTAATGGCTGTCAGTGCTCCGTAATATTCATTCAGTCGTGAAAAACAATGAATGTGTTTAGTAGAGCTATTGATAGGTCAATGGCAAAATAAAATAATGCCTGGGAATACAGACGTTACTCAACAGACACAATAAAAACAGACGAGCTGTAAAGCTGATTCACGGCATATGTACGTGGTGATTGGTTTTTAACTCTCGCAGTCCCAAAGGCACAAAATTTGCCCGGAAAGCTGTATATTTGTCTAGCGCGTTAAGTGTTAATGTTGTGTGTGTGGCTCTGTGCATTTTCGTAGTAAGCTGCAAGCATCATTACTGTTAAATTATAATACGTCCACACTCTAAAAAAGCAAATGCTAAGTCAACATTTAAAAGGGTCGAGTGACCACTGACACTTCCTACATGTTGCGTTTAACCTTTTTATCCAGCTGTGTAAATGTTGAATCCAACTGTGCAAAAGGTTAAATTCAACATATGGAAAGTGTGGTCACTCCTCGACCCTTCTAAATGTTGAAATAACATTTCAGCTTTTAGAGTGTAGAGTGGAATTAAACATTGATTTGAATGTACTTTATTTTGCACAATTTCGTTGCAAATCCTTCCATGGCGAAAAACTTCGCTTAAAGTTATGTTTAACTTTCTTATTATCAAATTGGTACAATAAATTTATCTGTTGGACGATATTATTCTAATACAGATAAAATCCCAGTTTGAAATATACTTTCCCCCTGTAGTACTGTTTTTATACCAGTTCAGTATTTATACGGCATTTCTTGCCGGCAATGTCAGTTGCTAGTATTTTCTTGACAACTCCATCAGCAAGTAAACCGGCATGAAAGAAATCAAACCTCGGAGCTCACCCACGCGTTATATCCCATCAGTGCTAGAAATAAAAGTGTCGCCAGAAGAAAAGCTCACTTGGCACTCTGAATCTGACCGGACACGTAATTCTGATTGTACTGCAAATGACGTGAGTGAATATATTCTTAGGTCAGGGCAGGAAATATAGACTTGTCTGGTTCGAAGGCAATTTTTCCAGGAATATGCATGCAAATAGAAAATACGACCTGCAAAACATTCAATTATACCATTCATAAGGGGGTAAATCAAAACGGTAATTGGAAAGTATAATGAGTAACGAGGGGAAAAGACTGTCATTACCCGTAACACCGCATGAAGTCCTGTGATTATTGTGATTCCTGGCTTAGGCACTAAAATCTTGTGAATATATTTAATGACCTAAAGGTAGCGTTCATCGGGAGCAAAGTGGTAGCAAACGCCCAGCTCAGGTGACAAAATGCAATTAAAATAAAACCACAGTTCGTCCATGTCATTGAAGTTAAAGGCATCGAATCTCATTTGCACCCCTCCCGCAACACAGCAAAGCATTTCTCATATCCTTAGGCTATTCATGAAGGACATTTCTGTAAAATCTGAAGATCCGTAATTACCTGGAATTTGAAAATACGCAAAGCAACCAATTGCCGTTTAGTGTATGTTCTATGCAAGGATTTTTTGTCTTCATACGAGACAATGCTTCAAATTAAAGTCTAACGTTCTCTACATTTTCGCTAAAACTGAGTTCAAGCTCCTATACTTTGCTAAAGGTTCTCAGATGCAGTGGCGTATCTAGGGATTTTGGCGCCCGGGGCAAGCAATAAATTTGCGCCCCAACAGTGGCGGATGTACGGTGGTTAGGGGGTTTACCCCCCCCCCCCGGCTGCCAAGTGTAAATGTGATGTGCATATAGAAAATACCATTGCATAAAGCATTGGAAAGCACTACAACACCGTTAAATTTAGCATAAAAATATATTAAACAAGCACAATTTTTCAAATTGTATTGCAACTTGACAATTTTTGACATTTTTTCACTTTTGCCTACCCCCCCCCCCTCATCCGAAAAATTGATCCACGCCCCTGGATCAATACCCCCTTAGCAAAAAGCTAGATCCGCCCCTGCCAACCCCCCCCCCCCAACTTCTTGACGTAACTATGTATGCAAAGGAAAGACCGATCAAGCGGATAGATTGTCTTGGCAAAATTATGCGAGGGAGCGAAGCATGTATTCTTAACCCTATAAAATCCATTTTTCTAACGCACTTTACCCTGTGGACTGGGAGGGGGGCGCATAATTCCCATGAGGTTCATAATGTTTTTCATTTTTTCATCTTTATCTTTCTCTTTTTTGCATTTTTTTGCGCCCCCTCTGCCCCCCCCCCCTAGATACGCCACTGCTCAGATGACATGTGTATTTACACAATGTTAATTTAAGGTATGTAATAGAGACACCCTGCCTTTAACCGTTGCTGAATATTAAGAGAGGTTTGCTTATTTCCGAAGGGCGTACATCCGAACGCTAGAAATCCTTTGGGACTTAAGAAATTGCGCATACACTTGAAAACTCTTATCATTGTCAAATCATATTCTAATCAACAAGTTGCATGGACATGTAGGCCTACACAGTTTCCGCACGGAACGACATGTGGAGAATACAAATTATATTCACTATGTTATTGTGTTTACGAACTATAACGCCTCCGCGAGTATGTTTTGTACTATTTCCTTTTTAACTTGTCTTTGCTTCTTTTGAAATTCATTTCCTCGCCCCTCACTTTGTTAGGAATGAAGGATTTTATAAATGCTCACCATACATTTGATTTATAATGTAGTTCATTCATTCTTTTCAATGTGTCAATGTGCAATTCAAGAATGCACCACTATCAAGAGTTGCGATGAAAAAAATGTGTGTGTCAAAAGCACTATAATTTGTCAAAAAAGGTAAGAAGATATTTACAAAAAAGCATAATATAGAGCCAATTTCAACAAATTAGGTGTTTTATAAGGACTCTTCTCATCAAGGGCGTGAATAATCTTGTAGTTGTTGTGTAATTTCCTCACAAATATAGTCAAACCAATCACGGCTTGTTTTTACTTTGATCAGTAATTTCCCTCTATTATTCGCTACCTATATCCCAAATCGATTTATTTACTTGAGACGCTGACAGGTTTTGATTTTTCAGTTGAGTCAACATGTTCTTCTGAAAGTAATAAAAGTTAAAAACATGTTTCTATGGTAACATTAATGTTTAAACTGTTTTTAATTCTACGGCATTTCTTGCTCAACCTTTAATTCATAATGTTCGATAATCATTGACTTTGTTTTGACAACAGGATGCAAACCAGGTATGCTTCTGTGGACATAACATTTTGTCTTTACAATATCATGCTTGTCTCGAAAAAAGTACTCCAAACTTGAAAGCTGCCCTCCTATTCAAACTCACGGTAGCGTATAAGGACAATTTATCTGAGTGTTAAACGCGGAGGCAAAGGCAAAATGTTTAATTGGGAGCAGAGTCCAACCTCAAGGACCAAACAAAATCCACCTGGATATAAATCTTGATATGTCAGGTTAGTAAACAGTAATAATGATTCGCAAATTTGAATGTGAAAATGGTCAAAATGAAAAGGGCCAAGGTTGCTACATATTTTGTTATTCAGAAATATAAGGCGTAATATGATCACCTCAAGAAGAGCACAGAGACTTTTAATACAACTATTTAAGCAAGTTCGGCTGGTCATTGGGGGCATCAGATCATTAACTTTGGGTTACAATAATGTGCGTTGCTGGGCTGAATGTAACCAAAAGAATGTTGACAGACAAAAACTACCAATTTTTATAAGACTGTTTAACAATTGTACAATATGTTTCATCATCTTTATAGAAAGAAAGATTTGGCCTATACTTAATTAAATGATGAATTACACGTGGACGGATATTTAGACCCTCTTGCAGTCCTGGTAATTGTTTGGAAGATTTAAAAAAAAAGGTTAGAAGAAAATGGTAATGAGAGACCAAACCACACGAAAGCTTGTAAAGATAAGACGTGCTCCCAAGAGTCCAGAGTCTATCAACTGGAATATTTGGTTACATCGTTTGAGAATATTTGCAGCAGAGTTTTAGGACAATAAAAAGTCCTTTAATCCACATAAAAAAGACTTGGAAATGTTTAATTGTCGAGCACACAATATTTCAAGCTTAAAGTGTTTTGGAAAACAGCTGATTTCATATCGATGTTGTTTTTATGGTCAAGACTCATATCTTTCTATGATGAAGGCAATATAGTGGCGTGATTTGGCCTAGTGGTTAGAGCGTCCGCCTCACGTTCAGAAGGTCGCAGGTTCGAGCCCCGGCCTGGTCATACCAAATACTTTTAAAGATGGTA
Organism: Eucidaris tribuloides; assembly: GCA_001188425.1. Lineage (NCBI taxonomy): Eukaryota > Metazoa > Echinodermata > Echinoidea > Cidaroida > Cidaridae > Eucidaris > Eucidaris tribuloides. The sequence continues at coordinate 54,245 of JZLH01S0172753.1, read as the reverse complement.
CCTTTTGCTTTCTAGCCAGGTTAATAATAACATTTATGTTATACAGGGCCCACCGGTAGCAGTCTATTTGACTGAAGTGACTACCCTGGGTAAAGAAGACGTTATTATCATTATTGTTACTGTTATTACTATTATCCCACCGAAGTGTTAATACAGCCGCCATGCATACCAAGTCCATTTCATTAATGAGTGAATATTTCGATCAGTCCTGTGTACTCGCATTTCCCATTTCGGAATATATTTTACTCATTGGGACATTATTATATTCTGAAATTACACGAGAAAGCACATTGACCCACGAAGAAAATGATCATGTTTTCTCCACGCCTGAACAGGAATCACGCGCAAGGAAGAAAACAAAACTTAAGTCACACTGTGATGACGTCACATGGTGCCCCGACCGAATAGTACATAATCTCTCGGAGGGAAGCACCAACATTTACAAAAGTAGTAAGGAAAATCAAATTGAATTGAATGCACAACAGAATCATAACTTATTCTGATGTGCTGTGACGCTGTAAAAATTTGCTGTTACATTTTGTAGGAAAAGTATACATTGCAGCTGGAAGAAGAAGAAGAAGGAGGAGGAGAAGTAGAAGAAGAAGAAGAAGATGATGATAATGAGGATGAAGAAGAAAAAGTAAAAAAAAGAAGAAAGATAAGATAACGGAGAAGGAGGAGAAGAAGACGAAGAAGAAGAAAGAGAAGAAGATGAAGAAGAAGAAAAGAAGAAGAAAAAGAAGAAAGAGAGGAAGAAGAGGAAGAAGATGATAAAGAAAAAGAAGCAGAAGAAGAAGGAGGAGGAGGAGGAGAAGGCTGGCGGAGGAGGTATAAGGAACTAGACACACATAAATACATTAACAAATAAATGTATTAAATAGTAGTAAAAAGTAAGATGAATGACGAAAATATCAACAGCCCGGGAAGTTCTGTCGTAATACACAAAATATATACGCATAATTATAAAACATGCCAAATAATACCAAATTCCCCTTTTTTCTCCCCACCATCGGTCGATGTGAGTACAGGCAAACCGAGAAAACATTATGCCTTATGTAAATTATAGAGTTTTTCCAAATGTATATTTAATTGCAAACATGTTTTGTGAATAAATACCTCAATACGAGAAAGAGAGGTGTGATGAGGAAATGGAGAAATTATTACTAAAGGTGACAATGAAAGGTGAGTATAGGGTGGGGGTACGGAAAAAAATCAAACACTTCCGCGCATAGCAATATCCGGCCATAACACGGCCCACATAATTACATTCAAACGGATGAGGGATGAGCCGTGGTCCCAGCCATCCCCGCCGAGATTTGGTGCGGAAGTCGATTATTGAACTTCGCATCCCGGGGAACCCATCGGGTTTAGAGCCTTCTAAATAATCGACTGGCAGCGTGGAAATAGCACGCCCTTACCTCAACGGGTACTTGTAGGACTGTTTACATCACGGCGGGGGACCATAAGTGCACTTGCCTCGGGGAGGAGCCCGCCCGTTTTCTCGTCTCCACGAAAGATGATGATGAGTGGATCACCGATGGAGTTTAGCCGTGGATTTCTCTGCAACGCCTGTGACACAACAATCCAAAGGGGGGTATGACCTTGGAGATTACCGCCTGCAGGTCTGCGGGGAAGATAGTCAAGGAAATGTTAGACGATTAGGTAACACAAGGTTCTTGGATCTGATTGGGAGAGCCACACAGCAACTTGCGCTAATTATAATAGTAATGAATTAAGCAAAATCACTACCTGGGCAAAGAATGCTGGTTTGATACATCATACGAGTTAAAGAGCAAATTCATCAAACCAGTCTGCGCAAATTGCAAACTGTATTTCCCTTAAAAAGTTCAATGCATAACAATACGAGAATCGCGATCTTACCTTAGAGTCCGCGGGCAGACTGGCAGACGATCGCTCTGTCGCCAAGCGGCGTAACTATGTCCGCACGATGGGTAGCTTAAATACACGCGACTTGCAGCCGTAGATGTTGACTCACCGAGTCTGTACAACGTAATGCGGTGTCGCACCGCAGGAACAGCCTTGCACGGCTGCATCCGGCGACGTGCACTCTCAAGACTTAATGCATGCACAGCGCGCTCAGTCAATGCGATCACGTGATGCGGACGTACTTCAAACAAATGCCTGCCACTCATAAAATACTCGTGAAAACAACGATTGGCCGATGGAAATAAGATGGTCTCAACGGTCATGAAATATGTATAAGGTGATGCGTGGCTGATGAAAATGAAATCGCTCGGTAGATGTCTAAAGCGAAAGTACCACATACTTTTGTCAATCTTGTTTTTTTCCTTCCCTAGTAACGCAATATATTAAGAAGAAATGCATGCAATATAAATTTCATTTTCTGCCTCGCATTTTACATGCTATCTCCAGAGAGACAAGGCAGTTCGTTTATTTCGCTAAGGTAATATCATATTTCCGATTAAAATAGATACTTCATTTACGTCCCCCACATTCATTTAATCGTAATATTCTACAAAATTACACAAATACATTGTACTATTTGTTTAAATTTCCTTTAACGCAATTTCCATGTTACAAATGGCCCATTTTACTGTTTGTAAGGTTTGTGAGGTGAATGAATGAAAATGTTCGTTGCCCAAATGTAAGCAGTTGTGTCGCTAAAATAGTGAACATATATGATAAAAATTTTACAAACTCAGGTCGTTTTTATCAATGCTAGTTCCCTAGTCTTCCTGGACATGAAAGATGATAAATGTCTTTTTGGAAGTAATAGTGTGCATTTTTTTAAAAGCTTAATCCTCTGATACCCTGCAATTCCTCTTGTGGAAGGCATTACCTTGGCCCATTGGCCTTATCAGGTACATGTAGGCCCTACATTAAAGTGAAAGGCTAACATTTACCACAATTGAAAAAATCTCGTCTAAATGATTCCTCATGCTACCAGTGTCTTTGATAAGGTCTAAAAATGAAGCCCTGAAAAAAATTGTATTTCAAAATGATTATTTAGTGCTTTAAAAAAGTGAAAATCGTAAGTTGGTCGGATTCACCTCTCCATTTCTTCCCATAGACTTTACTGTGTGTAGATCTAGGCTATTTTTACTCGCCCCGAGTTTTAATTGTTTATTCATTCATATCTTGCCAGTGGCAGTATAAACTTCCAAACTTTTGTATTCTAGGGTGTTTATTTGTCCATTCAAACACTACTATATAGCTCAGTTATGAAAGTTTGACAATTTTTTTAATTGAAGCTCCAAAATGTTAGCCTATCACTTTAATCTGTGAACACTATAACTTTTGTGTTCTAACCACTGGCAGAAATTTACATTCAGATTTACGAGCTTGCCACTTCTTCCTTTTATTTTTTTGCCTATTTCTACAATGGGTTTATCATTATGTCTGTAAAAAATAATTAAATGTAGAATTTCAGTCTGTTTGACTCTGGTGTGTACTGTTTCTTTTGTTTGATTTTCAGTTCAATAATTTTGGGTAATTTGAGAAATTATGGGGAGGTTTCATGGGAAAACAAATAACATAGTTACTGACGTGTAGTTTATGTATTCCAGGAATTGAGCATTGTACAGAATAATAAATGCGCTGAGTAATGACTCCGTGGAATAAAATTCTATATTATTAGAGAAGGGTGGTTTGAATGTCTGAAAGGCGGAACTACATGTAGACTAGAATGATGGACTTTGAAAGAATGTATTAGGTAATTCATTAATGATTCAATAATGAAAACAAATGAGATTAAAATATTTCTTGGGGCAGGCCTAATTTTGCAATAAGTGTATGTCCAGAGTTTATGATCGATATTCAAAAACTTCACTGCAAAAAACAACGGTGTTAAAATTACACCAGTCGGTGTTGTGAGAAGAATGCACCAAGCATTTTACACCAGTCGGTGTTGTGAGAGGAATGCACCAAGCATTTTACACCAGTCGGTGTTGTGAGAGGAATGCACCAAGCATTTTACACCATGCAGTCGGTGTTGTGAGAGGAATGCACCAAGCATTTTACACCAGTCGGTGTTGTGAGAGGAATGCACCAAGCATTTTACACCAGTGTCAAATTTATGGTGTTAGTTCAACACCCACTGGTGTTATTATAGCACATTCTGATTGTTATAGCAACAATATTTCAAGTTATATTCAAACTCTCACAACATCGACTGGTGTTGTTTTTGACTCCGTAGTGTTTACAGTGTTATTATTAGTATTACAAAATTTATCTCTATAAGTGAGAAGACAGATTGAGAGTTATCAATCTACCTTTTGACTATATAGACATAATTACGCCTAATATATGAGATGAAGTTAATAAACACTTTGACATTGATCCGATAAATCTGCGGAGATCACATCAACGTAATAATATCATGATTTTTTTTCTCTCTACGTAGGTCATAAATTGGTATTTATGGCATTTCTGCTGATTGGGTTGACTGTCAGTGCTATTCTAAATGTATTTGACATGGAAATAATGTCGGCACCATAACCGGGGAATCTAAATACAACCAAAGAAAGAAAAATGGATATCCTGGATAAACACCATATTTCGATTAAATATTGATATACAGTGTGTCTCAAAAATAATTGTGCAAGTCAAAAGCACCCTCTTAGATAATGAAAAAAATATTTTTGTGACGTCATGCTTACATCACTTTCAATGCCTTTTGTTCTGTTCAGTTTGCTTGTTTTAATCCTGAGATATGTTCAGTTAACAACGAAAAGGTAAAATCACAAATGTGGCACTTTTACTACAGTCAATATATCATCAGGCCCTCTTCCTGTAAGAGTGACACAGTTGTGATTCCACCGTTTTATTGTTTACAAGATATCTCGAGATCAAAACAAGAAAATTGAACAGAACAAACAGTATTTGAAAGGTAAGACTTTGCCCTTGATGTTGACTTAAACATGTATCACAGCAGTATTTTCTAACTGTCAAAGATGGCGCTTTTCCCTTGAACAATTTGTTGAGACGCGCTGCAGCATGTCTCAAAAATGCTGCAAATAAAAAGCTCCCTCTTTGGCAATTATAAAATACTCTGGTGACATTATGCTTACATCAACATAAAGGGCAAAGTCTTAGCTTTCCAGTACCGTTTATTCTGTTCAATTTGCTTGTTTTAATCTCGAGATATGTTGTCAACAACAAAAGGGTGGAATCACAATTTTGTCACTTTTACTCCTGACTGTAGTAAAAGTGGCACCATCGCGATTTAACCCTTTCGTATTCAAATTAACATATCTCAAGATTAAGACAAGCAAATTAAACAAAACTAACGGTATTTGAAAGCTAAGACTATGCACTTTACGTTTACGTAAGCATCATGTCACAAGAGTATTTTCTAATTGCCAAAGAGGGCGGTTTTCACTTGCACAATTTTTTTTGAGACACACTGTATGTTTCAACACGCCTGGTTCTTGAGGCATGTTTACCTTCTCTCAATCATGTTACCGCCCTTTTAATACATGATAACTTCAGCCAAGAAAATAAAAAATCATTCTTTAATTTCTTGAGATATCACGCCAAATAATGTGTTACTCGCAGTACATTGATTGCATATTTACTTAAAACACCTTGGGTGCTTTCGGCCCATATATGCGCCGAGAAGACAATCAGTTCCATAGTTTTTAATTCGAAAGACAAACGTCACTAAAGTTTCTACCAATGATATCGTAAAATGAAGACAAATTGAACCAACTAAATGAGTTAAAATGTCTGGTCTTGACAGCATTTGAACTTTTATAGAAAAACGTACATTTTGAAAGGTTATACACATAAGTCCAAAACAACCCAGCACCAAAAGTGTTAAAGTGACCTACCCTCCCATGTCAAAAGTATTGCAACATATCACATGCATTTTGAGTTGAGGGGTCTTTCTATAATGATGTGCTAGGGAAGGTTTTATTGGAAAATAAATGAATTGAAATGAAGGCAATAAATATTCGTTCTCCTTTCTTCTCTAAGGCGGAGAGATTATCCAATGCAGGCACATCCACGGCAGAGGGGCTGGAACACAAATTAAACATTTTCAGGAGGATACACCCCATATTTTAGACAGGATCTGTTCAAGTTATAATTTCGTATTCTTTCTTAATTCTTAAGGCAGTTTACGATTGCAAACATAATAAAATTTACTGTCACGTGACTTTTCTTTACATTTGATATAATGATGTGGAGCGAAGGCCGCCATCTTACCACTATGAAGATTTCATAGGCGCTTTCTTCTTCGCAGGATGTAGTCTTCTTTATGAGACCGTCACCGCTTCAGTGACATTTTTTTAAGTCTTTCCAAACCATCAAAACCCGTTTCACTGGAAATATTAAACCGAATTACGATGCTGTAGGGTGAATTAAACACCCCACCTCTTGGGGGAGGC
>JZLH01S0172753.1:35928-37504 GCA_001188425.1 Eucidaris tribuloides | reverse complement strand
TGACATGTAGTTGTCGGAAAGCTCCGACATTAAAGGAAGATGTGGCCGGCAACCAACAGGAATAAGTAAAGAAGATTTGGGGGTAACAGTCAGCTCTTCCTAACCAATCAGATCGCACGTGCGCTGGCCTTGAGCTGACTTGACGTGACCGATGTATGCCGCCAACGCGTGTTAATCGCGCCATGTTAATTCATGCACTTTTTAATCAATAAGCTCCTCCCCTGTAGCTGTTTTGGCGATCTTGTTCCGTGGAAAAATTTCGCAAAAAAGTCAAATTAACAGATATTTACTAATTGATAGGGTCTTACTGAGGGTAAGTGTCACACAGTACCCCTTATTTAGGCTTTTTTATCACCATGTACAACAATTCTCACAATACTCACAATGTTATTTTTTTCTTAACTTAGTCTTAATTGCCGGGTACATCTTACTGGCTTATTGGTTTTCTTTCACACCCTTACAGTGCATATGCTTTTATTATGTGAAATTTATTTCAATTTCAATTTCAATTTATTCATATTTCTGTTGAACAATATACAAAATTAAAACAATAGTACATCAAATATAGTCTAACTTTGACATGATCAAAAGTGGTATAGAGATGCAAAATATTACATAATGGTCAACAGCAATAGAGACAAGGAGTATATGAAGAGAAATATGAATGGGGCCTATTTAAAGCAAGCTTGTAAGTTGTATAGGCCCCAAAATATTTGCAATTCACACATGTGTATCATATGCATTCATGAGCATGACAAAATGCATTTTAATATGAAATCATAAACACTTTTAAGTGTTTAGGTGTTGAAAATCATAATCTACAAACATTTATTGACCACCTAAACATTCAAGTGTTTAGATCTTCACAAAAATGTTTGTTGACGCGTTTATGATTTTCAACACGTAGACAGTAAAGAAGCTATATTACACTGTGGAAGATCCGTTTAAGAAATTGTTGAACTTTGCTATCTGACATATCTGACAGTGTTTGAATGGACAAATAAACACCCTAGAACACAAAAGTTTGGACAGTTATGCTGTCACTAGTAAAATATGTGCAGATACAAATTGGCACATTAATTATTCTCAGCCGATAGGAAATTCTGCGACACAGTAGACTATGGGGGAAAACTGGACTGGTCTCTCAATGATTTTTACTTTTTCAAAGTACTTAATTATCGTTTTAAACTGCAAGTTTTGCAGGGCTTCATTGTTAGACCATATCAGAGACACTGGTAGCATGGGGAATCATGTAGCTCAAGTTTTTTAAACTGAAAAAAATTGTTATACAGTGTGTCTCAAAAATAATTGTGCAAGTAAAAAGCGCCCTCTTTGGTAAAGAGTAAAACATTTTTGTGACGTCATGCTTACATCAACATCAAGGGCATAGTCTGAGCTTTCAAATGCCGTTTGTTCTGTTCAGGTTGCTTCTTTAAATCCTGAGATATGTTCAGTTAACAACGAAAAGGTAAAATCACAAATGTGCCACTTTTACTACAGTAATGATAGCACCAGGCCCTCGTTCAAAGTGCGATCTTTCGTAGATCGACTGCATACGCAATGACGAGTTATAAAT
>JZLH01S0172753.1:20928-30928 GCA_001188425.1 Eucidaris tribuloides | reverse complement strand
TAACGATGACGACGATGAGTGAGGAAGACGATGAAGAGTAATGTTGATGATGACAATGACGATTATGATTATGATCATGCTCATGATCATTACCATCATCGTAGTCTTAATTAAAACCATCACCGTCATCATCAATTTTATTTTCCATATCCATAATATCTTGAAATAACTTTACAGAACTTGATGCATTAGATGGTAGGCCTATTGGAAATACATTGCATTCATCAAACACAGAGTAGATCTGCTAAACATATACCTGCCTATTGAGGATAGTCAGCTTGTAATTTGAAAACCGGTGACGCAGTCAGAACTCTACATACGCGAAGATCCTGAGGATTCCTAATTTACCAACATCCAATCGCGGAGAGAGGTCAACCACTCGTGTTGAAGCAGAAGTGCAGTGCGTGGGCCACGGGCCAGGAAGTGTGTACAGTTAAATTAACTCGGGAGTGTAATTGATTACGGGCCAGAAGGATGGGCAGCGTTGGAGAGAGAGGAACGCGTGGGAAGAACCGGGAGAAACAAGATGATGTGAAGGACCAACAAGATCGGGCAGGTTCGGTCAAGGGGAGACAGTGGGGGCATGCGGTGCAGCGGGAAGCATAAATTTGCCGGACAGGACGGTGACAGATTTCGCGCGGTTATGATCCAGTGGTCAACACAGATTGGCTGAATTCGTCAGAGGGGAAGGAGACTAGAATTTATGTGTGGTTTTGGTCTATCTAATGACATACGCCACAGGCAAGGTATTCGTATAATATTGATTTGATGAGGCCGGAAACATATGCGTAGGAAGTACCATAAATTGCAATTGTTCTTATTTTCTGGCGATTGCTGTTTCCGTTTATGCATTCATTCTAAATCAAATTTTTATTGAGAAAGTTGATTTTCTCCTTGCCGGAAAATCTAGCCTTTTATCTTAAAGATAAAGGCTAATATTGTGGACCTTCAATGTAAAAAAAAACCTGTCAAATTTTAATATCTGAGCAGCTGAGCTACATAATAGTGCTTAATTTGGAAAGTAAACATTTTAGCATTCAAAAGTTTGGAATGTTATTGTACCACTGGTGTAGTATGCATGGATAAACAAATTAGAGTTCCTTCCGAGTATAGACTAGTCAAACCTGTAACAGAGTAGTCTATGAAAGGAAATAGACAAGGTCAGGAGAAGGTCACACTAGATACTCTAGATTTTCACTTTTTTAAAGAACTAAATGATTACTTTGGAGTATATTGTTCTCAGGGCTCATATCAAAGACACTTAGACTAGAGCATGGAGGATTACGTAGCTCAGAATTTTTCAACTGTAGTCATTCTGAACTTGTGTCTTCAAGACGTCCGAGGGAAGGAGATTAAAATTTATGTGTGGTTTTGGACTATACGTAATGACATACGCCACGGGCAAGGGATCCGTATAATATTAATTTGATGAGGCCGGAAACATATAAATAGGAAGTACCATAAATTGCAATTGTTCTTATTTTCTGGCGATTGCCGTTTCCGTTTATGCATTCATTCTAAATCAAAATTTTTATTGAGAAAGATGATTTTCTCGTTGCCGAAAAATCTAGCCTTTTATCTTAAAGATAAAGGCTAATATTGTGGACCTTCAATTAAAAAAAAACAGTCAAATTTTAATATCTGAGCTACATAATAGTGCTTCAATTGGAAAGTAAACATTTTAGCATTCAAAAGTTTGGAATGTTATAGTGCCACTGGTGTGGTATGCATGAATAAACAAATTAAAGTTCCTCCCGAGTATAGATAAGTCAGACCTGTAACAGAGCAGTCTATGAAAGGAAATAGACAAGGTCAGGAGAAGGTCACACTAGATACTCTAGGTTTTCACTTTTTTAAAGAACTAAATGATCACTTTGGAGTATATTGTTTTTCAGGGCTTCATATTTAGACCTTATCAAAGACACTTAGATCATGGAGGATTACGTAGCTCAGATTTTTTCAACTGTAGTCATTCTGAACGTGTGTCTTCAAGACGTCCGACGGAAGGAGATTAAAATTTATGTGTGGTTTTGGACTATACGGAATGACATACGCCATCTGCAAGGGATCCGTATAATATTCATTTGATGAGGCAGGAAACATATCAATACGAAGTAACATAAATTGCAATTGTTCTTATTTTGTAATGATAGTCGTTTCCGTTTATGCATTCATTCTTAATCAAATTTTGATTGACAAAGTTGATTTTCTCCTTCCTGGAATATCTAGCCTCATAACTTAAGGTTCAATGATATTAATTTTATTCTAACGCTTGTTTTTCACCCACCCACGCTTATATCATTATTTACGGAAAACTTTAAGAGTTAAAACAAATGTACAATACAGACACTTAATATACTACAGTTGATCATTATTTTATGTGCTTGCAACAAACATAAGAAAAGCAACTTAACTAGCATTTTGCTTTATAAATATCCAGTGTTCTTGTATCACGTCCCAGTAGAACACCAAAGCTACATATGCATTTGTCAGTGTTATTTCCATCACTAACCACGGCTCCAAATGGCTATTTCAGATCTCAATAGATGAATTTGACTCGGCTAATAGTGGAATCGATTTCAACAGACGCCCTCGCAAAATATCGCGTGACTTCAAAGTGTTGACTTCTTCCCGCTTTTTTCCCCCGTTTTCTATGAAAATCGATGGATCAGACAAATGTAGCATATCGGGGATCACATGTAACATTAGCTACACAGACATGAGGCAAAAACGGAAATCTTCAGTTTTATAATGTGCTGTTTGTTTTGGTGTAATGTTTTTTATGCCTGTGGGTTAATAGGAATTACCGCGTTGTTTTCCGCGTTGTTTTATCATTTGAATTGATTTTTTAAGTAATCAACCAACTGAAATAAACGAATTGAATGACAACATGTTTACATAATGATTAGAAGTATTTACAGACAGCATATACCTGTATGCATGTACAAAGCTGTTTAATAATATGGGAGTTTACAATAGCATGTTATTGCTAATCGTGCAAAGTCCCATGTAGTAAAACAATTATACAAATGAATAGTAAAGATTTTCAGTAGTTGTAAATGATCATAATATTTACACTAGTACAAATTAGTTTTAAAAAAATTAGGAAAACAATGTTTCTCTCATTTTAGTCTTCAAATTGGAGTTCATTGCAAAATTATCTGAGCAATTCCTAGTTTTTTAAAAACTAATTTTCTGTGTGGTTTTATGACAATTATCAATGAACGAACAATACAATGATACATATCAGCTGGTGTGTGACCATGAATGACGTCATGCACAGACGTACAAATTATCAAGTGATATAATTTCTTAGAGGTCAGATATTTTTACACCTTTCCTTTCAGTAGTAGAAAATTGTGATTATCATTAAATGCATTTTATATGTAAATTTTAAGGAAGTGGGTAGAGTTTGTTATGTTTAAATTATACTGTATGATACGTATTTACTATCACTTAATATCTTTAAATGTCCGCAGCAAATCTGATGTATACTGTATGTTTTACGTGGCAATGAATTATCTTGATTCTTGAGTCTTGGCGGCCATGCTGTATACACTGTGTACGAGGGTAGACTGAAAAGTTCTTAGCCTGGCTAAGAAGGAATTATGCTGCAATAATGAAACAAGTCACGCATTAAATCTAACGATTATTTGATAGTGACTACATTGTTTCTTTCGAGGTATCTGTTTTTGTTTTTCTTTTAAAAATTATTTACGTCGCCAGTTGAGATTTCTAAAAATTGGCATTTTGGGCAGATTTCTGATGGCGTGACTTGCCCTTCCAAACAAGGATCATCTTTCTGGGCTCTTTCTAGGCTCTTTCGAGATTCTTCCCGGTCTCTCTGCTACATTTTAAAGCCTATAACTTAGTAAAGTTGAATTTTCAATAACCACATTTGGGTGGATCTTTCAGCATTTTCAGCCCCTAAAACAGTCTGGCAAGACAAGTGGTTAAGTGGGAGGGGCGGGTTTGATTTTAGCCTGGTGTCGGTTGTCTAGTTAACCCCTTGGCCATCTTTCGCTCTCATAAATTTAATTTCCAGCCTGCTTCGAAGATTCTGTGTCATAATAGTCCTAAAGGGCCATATAATATGCACGCATAAGATATGTACCATCAATTTCGACCGCACATAATATCAGAAAGTAACCAGAATTTTTCTTTGCTAAACTTCTTAAGTGACCTATTTCTCGGCCTAAATAAAGCGTTTTATGTTACCGATGAGCTTTGGACCTGTTGTAACCGATATGTCTATGACAGGTCATCCAGGATGTCTGGCGGGTATACACCAAGGATGATATGATGGATATCCATGCGTATCAGTGTGTGTGCGTGCGTGTGTGTGTGTGTGTGTGTGTGTGTGTGTGTGTGTGTGTGTGTGTGTGTGTGTGTGTGTGTGTGTGTGTGTGTGTGTGTGTGTGTGTGTGTGTGTGTGTGTGTGTGTGTGTGTGTGTGTGTGTGTGTGTGTGTGTGTGTGTGTGGTGGTGGTGGTGTGTGTGTGTGTGTGTGTGTGTGTGTGTGTGTGTGTGGTGTGGTGTGTGTGTGTGTGTGGTGGTGTGTGTGTGTGTGTGTGTGTGTGTGTGTGTGTGTGTGTGTGTGTGTGTGTGTGTGTGTGTGTGTGTGTGTGTGTGTGTGTGTGTGTGTGTGTGTGTGTGTGTGTGTGTGTGTGTGTGTGTGTGTGTATGTGTGAGTGAGTGAATGGGGTGTCTTTCCAATGTTATTGAAGTGGTACTTTTAGTAGTTTGAAAGTTGAAATACAAATACATCCATTATTTCGTAAACATAACGAGTTTACATCCATGTGAGTAGTAAAAGAGCAAGAAATAGATAACGTAATGATATATTTGCCGCCCTTTGCACCCTTACCACCCCACCCCCTTCAACAAAAAATAACATGAGTGGAGTAGAAATATTCCAGTGTACTAGAGATTTGTACTACTTTGAATAGTTTGAAGTTTAAATACAAATTCGTCTATTATTTCATTGTCATAACGAGTTTACATCCGTAAGTCAAGTTTTTTGGTACTAAAAGAAGAAAAAAAAAAGCAAACGTAATGATATATCGTGCCGCCCCCCATCCATCCTTCCCCTCCCTCCCCCTACCCTCCCCTGCCCCTTCCACACACAAAAATCATGAGTAAAGCAAAAACGTTCCAGTATCATTCCAGTTGGGTTCATTCCTGGATGTGTAGATAGCATATGATGTAACTAAAGCCAGTTTACTAAGGTCATTATACAATATCCAATGTGATTTTGTCAAGGAATTATCGTGATCTGTGACTTTGTCCTCGAAATCAGAAATCGTGGAGTGTGTGGGTTGTTATTCAGTAAATACATGTGATGATAGGTTATTGTGAGAGAAAGAAATACATATTACGCTTGGCGCTACATATCTGCTAAATCTATGCGATCGAATGATAAGGCCCGACCGAGTGTGTATCCTTGATTCGAGGGCAACTATCCCCTGTTTGATTGGTAACGAGCTCGTATTGGAAGTATTAAACATTGAATTAGGGTTATGAGGACTAAAATTGCAGATTTCGTACCATGATGACGAATTTCGGTCACAATAAGCCCTTAATATTATTCAGGTAAACTTGTTCGTGCATATATATTATACGCATAAGCGCGTTTTAATAATCCCTAAATCATGTAAATGGTATAAGACGGCGGGGATTAACTAAAGCGGGACCCTATTTCAAAATGTGAAAATGAATAGTCTGCTCGTATTTTTTGTTTTATTTTGTCATTGTTGTCAACAGCTTGGATTAAGAGATGAACAAACTGTCGAACTTATATACATGTTTCGATATTAAGCAAATAATCATCGACTACGAGGGTGATGGTACAATCTAACATCGCCGAGGTGATCCGCGAGGTGACTATCAGGCCGAGCCGAAGGCGAGGGCTGATAGTCACCTCAAGGATCACCGAGGCGATGTTAGATTGTATCCATCGCCCGAGAAATAGGAGATGATTATTTGCTTTATATCCCACATCGGTCGCATAACTTGAGATTTTTATTATAAGAAATAATAGACTGAAGTCACTATATAGACCCTTATATCATTCACAATTCACACCGAAACTTCTTACGTCAACTCAAAATAAAACGTAACGCTAGACTAACTGTTAGATTTTAACGTTACGTGTACGTGCCGCAACCAGGGACCGCAACAAGCTAACAATGCAACCCGCACGCACACTTCGCGTGCATACTGAACCTCTGAAGGCTGGCACAGTAAATTTAGCGTTACTATTATAGGCCGAATGCCGGGTGCGAATGCCAAACAACCGCGGCGATCGCGTCGAACGAAAAAGAATATGGTAGACCTACTACTAGTACAAACAGTCGTCTGCAAACATAATTTTAATATTATCATGATTCTCACACACATGGCAGACAGACGAAGTTGAATCTGTAGTTCGAACTATAACGTTAGTGTTAGTGCCTTCAGCACCGCTAGTTAGTGCAGCGTGAAGTCAGACCGCCGTGGACGAAACAATCGCCGACACTCTTGTTTTTGGCCAGTGTTTTCGTCCAAACTGTACGTTATTTTCATCAAATGAACAAGAATTGGAAAGAGCTGGTATGTAAGAATGATTTGTACGGTATTTAGAACTGCTATTGTACTTACATTGCCAGGTTTCCTAAACTAAAGTAGGCCCCCCTACAGGTTTGCCGTTTAATTTTCCTCGGTCATTAAACCAGATTTGAAATCGACGAGGGTCTTCAGACTTCAACTAAACTGACTCCTGACGACGAGACTCCGAGACGAGACAGCCATAATAAATCACTCATTTTCCCCAAGGACCAAAAGCAAGACTAGGGTCCGACTGATCAAAGTTCACGAAGTTCTAGTCAGATAAACAGAAACTGTCAGGCTAGATCTCAAGTCTAACCAAAATCTATAAATTCCACCTGTGAATTTGGGCTCTCGATCGGGGATCGAGCTCGACACCCGCTACCCGCAGCCCGCTTGTCGACACACCCAATTCCAAGAGAGCTAGCTATCTGCATTCTGCAGCGCGCGCTATAGCTAGCGCAGCTAGCTCGCGCGATCGCGAGCTAGCGCCTCGATCAATCGATCTGCACAGTACGTGAACGATCGACACGCGACGCACCAAAAATTATCTGTTTGTGGTTTGTCCGCCCTGCGCGCGGCGCTTCGCTAGCTAGCGCATACGCGCAGCATGCATTGCACTACATGCCCTGCTCGTTTCGTAGACCTTGCAGCGCGCGGCGCGTAGGCATGATCCGTGGTTGATAAAATGCGAGCGATACCATTTTCGATTTTAATCGCAGGTAAAAGTGCGTTGCCCCTGAGTGCTAACGAAAGTGTATATCACATATGTGATAGTACTTTGAAACTGTCACATATGTGATAGTACTTTGGTGCAAATGTTGGCAGAAAATGTATCTCTGTCACGAGTGCCAAATTCTTGAATCTCATTGGTCAAACATACTTATGTGGGATATAAATATGTATATTACTCTCAGAAAGGTTGATTATAAACCTATTAACACTTGCGTACAAAGTATGACAGTTGTTTTTAGCAATCTGTTAGCTAATTCACCCTTTAACCATCCATTCAATATTTAACTTTTTTGTGAGAGTGACTGCTGTTTACATCATGAGGTACGAAAACTGCTTCAAAGATCGAAAACAACAACAGGCTGTGGGATTTTGACCTTTCTTGCATGAGATCAGACAAGTCTTGTGAATAAGACAGTATGCTAAAGCGGGTTACCTGGCGGTTTATACTAGCTTCATTATCTTTCACAACAACTTCATGCCCAGTTGTCCTAAACACGCAAAGGTCAACAAAATGTCTAATTATAACCGTGTGTGCTTGTACATTCCCAATTTTATTTGCTCAGACAGTCACCGCGAAAACAAAACATACCACACATCACGTTTGCATGAGAGCAAAGGTAGTTTTCTATGGGGTAACAAAAATTCCGAAAAGTGGCCATGCGTAAACTTCTTTGCATATCTTCAGCAGGTGTGGTATTACTGATAGCTACCACAGAGAGAGGCGCCGCGAGTCGAGTTTTTTAAGAGAAGACAAAGCACTATGGCTGGAGTCTGGGATCTGAGTAACAAATGTACTAAAATTCTAAGTATTTAGTGTTGTCGAGTAATAAAAATCAAGAACAGGGATACTAAAATACAAGGAAATACCCGTGCTTATCAGTGTTTCAAACTTGTAAAATTTGGGCAAAGTGGCCTCAAATGTATTAAAGTAAATTGTTCCGCTATTTATTTGATGTTTCATCGATTATTGTTAACCTTTTGGATTCATCGTAAGCCCCCCCCCCCAAAAAAAAAACAGCATTGACACAAACTACCGCACTTGATACATTGTGCATGAAATAACGGTTGAATTACACACTGCATTCCCAATTTCTTTCGCCCTTCCGATTTTCAAATGTTTTCAGTTAATCTTTGAACTTGGAGAACTATTTAGTAATGTGAACTTCTGGACGAATATCAGTAAATCAGTCGCCCGTGCCCAGCGGTTGCCCTCTGTCACATTGAGGACTGCTTTGCGGAAAAGGTGATAGCAATATTTTCCAACAGCATGGTTTCGAAGGTGAAGTTTAGAATCTCTCGAATCAGGTTGCACATCAAGCGTGTAAGCTAGACGTATGTCATCGACAGCATTGAGAACGATTTTTGTAGAGGTTCTGTGCAACTTTTTTGGTGTGCTGTAGCCTCCCAGCGTCCCCAGCTCCCAGCCAGTGGCGTATCTAGGAAATGCAGCGCCCGGGGCAAGTGCTAAAATTGCGCCCCTTCCAACAATTGAAACAGGGGGGGGGGCAAGTACTGAAATCGCGCCCCTTCCAGCAGCTTCCACCTTGGCCAGTGTCGAAATTGCGCCTTTCCAACTTTTTTTTGGCAGGTAGCTTCAAGAGTTATTCGTAAAATTAATATTTCAATGGGTTTTTTCCTCCCCCTTTTCTACCAGTTTCTTCCCTTTTTCTTCATTTTCCCTTGTTTTTCTTCAAACTTTTGCCTTTTTGCGCCCCCCTGAAAGTGGCACCCGGGGCACGTGCCCCCCTTGCCCCCCGCTAGATACGCCACTGCTCCCAGCAGATTATGAAACATCTCTTGCATTTCAATTTTCTAGGGCTTGTTGTGCAGCTTTCTGTTTGATAAAATCAATTTCCCTGTCCAGTTACACATTTGTTGTGTATAGCAACTACATCATCACATAGAATCACAGAATTCAAACCCAAAGAATACTGCCCTATAAATGGCCTTTGAAACAGAAAACCATTGCAAACAATTAGCCGGAAAAGTAGACCTTGGACAAGCTGCTGGAACACCATAAAGATATTTGTAATCCCTGATTTTTTTTTGTATATGTGTAAGTCACTAGCGCGGATTCTTGTTTCGTTTATAAATAGATAAAAACTTGCAATCACAATAAATAAGCTATAGAAATCCACCGGGCTACAGATGCTTGCACAAACACGCCCTTTAAATTAACAAATTCGCTCCGCTTGATTTGTATATAATTCCTTTAATTAACTAGTTCACGTTTCCGTTTCAATTTTGCCGAGACCTCTTTAATAACCGTAGCCATTGAGATTTTAAGAAAACGCTTAAAATCCAATATTTTTATTCCCCTTTCATTGCATGTAACTTACCTGTAAAATAACATTCGACAGGCATTAATCACTTTGTTCTCTTTCTGTTGCCATGGTAACGTTCTGGTCGATGGATTTGTAGAACTGAATTACGTGTAATTTAGGGGTGATAACTTGTAGCTATGAAAGCAACGTTTAAAATTATCTCATTCTGCTAGGCTACAGGAGTCAAATAAGGTACAAAGCTGTGACGAAAAATGTTATACACTTTGCATAACACACACACACACACACACACACACACACACACGCACACACACACACACACACACACACACACACACACACACACACACACACACACACACACACACACACACACACACACACACTACTACTCGT
>JZLH01S0172736.1:0-14292 GCA_001188425.1 Eucidaris tribuloides | reverse complement strand
TGATGAGGAGGATGTCAAGGATGATGATGTGATGATGAAGAGGATGTAAAAGATGGTAATGAGGAGGATGATTAACTACCTATATTTTGTGCTCTTTGGTTCAGTCTCAGTGTTCATAGAAGTAATATTAAGTGAGAAATACTACACTATCTGTACGCGGAGATTTCTGGATACAAACCAAATTAATGAAACCAGTGAACTCAATTAGGAATATCAAATGAAACTGATTAGACTATACTGGCCTGTGTAATGGGAGTACCGAACACACTGTAGAAGACTTAATCATTTGATGTACTGGTATACAAACATAACTTCCATTTTCTTCGCATCTTTTCCTTCCAGAAACCCAAGTCTGAGGCTACGCGTGTACCCCTCCGCCTGCTAGTCTCCAGCGCCAGCCGCCTGAGAGTTGAATGTCAGAGCGCCGTTCCCGCTGACCCCTCGATGACCCCTGACCTCAAGCACCTGACCAATCAGATCATCTCGTGCGCGTACGACATCGCCAAGGCTGCCAAACAGCTCGTGACATGCTTCCAGTAGCTATTATCTCCCTCCCCGTCTTCCTTTGCGTTTATCTTAACCTAACTGTTGGAGACTAAGTACGAGATATCTTGCGTTGGTGTCTATGGGAGATGTGTGTTATAGCAAAATCAAAGCGTCTCCAGCGGGGATCACCGGTTGGCTATGGGAACCGGTTGTGCTGTGTATTTAAGTGTATGGGAATGATAGAATCTAGGAGTGAACGGGTTAATCTTCGAGGAAAGTAGAGTTTCTCTCAACTAACTCATGTTTTTTTTTTTATTAC
The DNA here is from genome assembly GCA_001188425.1 of Eucidaris tribuloides. Taxonomy (NCBI): domain Eukaryota; kingdom Metazoa; phylum Echinodermata; class Echinoidea; order Cidaroida; family Cidaridae; genus Eucidaris; species Eucidaris tribuloides. The sequence goes on along the minus strand of JZLH01S0172736.1, from coordinate 13,487 downwards.
AACATAGTTTGTATGTGAAATCTTGATGGAGATTATGTCCGTGTGCAGAGCTGGAAACTTTGACCTACAAATAGACCTGGGTATTTTAAAGGTAGTAGTCCTTTTTTACAAACCAATATCTTTGAAATCAGGAAGAAATGGGTCCAATGTGAGTTTAACTTTCAACATGCCGAAGTCGCAGATCTGCACCAAATAATACACATAATGCCCATAGAGGTTTCAATCCTGTGGTGTGTTATGAGTTAACAGACAAGTTATAACAGAAATATACCTGCAAATATTCATAGCTTCAACATACAAGCGACTCCCGTTATTATGAAGTCCTCGGGACCGGCAGTTTTCTTTCGTTGTTTTGAAATTTCGTTATAAGCGAACAGTCAAAGTATATAAGAGATATAGATAATGATTTGGGGACCTGAATCTTTACTTCGTTGTAACAGGAATTTCGTTATAACCGTGTTCATTATAACGGGAGTGTACTGTACCAGAGTCTCTATTATGTAGGGTCCAAGAGTTATAAATAATGGAAGTAACAAAAGAATGTGTCAATTAAAACCAGCTGCAAAAATACACAGGGGCAAAAGGCAATTTGCCCTCTAACAGTCCAAAATAGCCACCGTAAAATCTGATGACATTTATTAAACTGTTCACAAGGGCTACTTTCATTCAAAAGAGACCCAGTGAAGTAGAAGAGTATGCTTTTCCTGGGCATTCCAATGGTAAATTAAGATTGTAATTATGCTTGCCATACTTTTCACTTTTCTTGTAATTTTTTTCTGCAGCAGAACCAATGGAACTGATTTCATACCTGCCAACCAGTATGATTTTTTCCAGGGCAGTTTTGTCCTGATTACAGTTACTATGCAGTGCCTTCAACAACAAAAACGTTGATTATACTAAGAATAGAACATGAATGACCAAAATAAATGAAACCAAATGCCTTGGTAACCACAGTGATATTAATACAATGCCCAAATTGTAATGGAAATGTTTACATTCACTGGTCAGTGGCGGAACAAAAGGTATGCTTTATTCATGTTTTGTTTCTCATAAGAAAACCTTTGTTTAGCTGTTTCAAATATTTTTCTCATTCGAGCTCTAATTTCATTTTCTTCATTATGTAACCTTTTTATTGTTTACTATACCGCCTAATAACTGTAATAAGACCAGAATTCCTGTGGAAAAAATCATACTGGTTGGCAGGTATGTGATTTGAATTAAGAGCAAACAGTCTGAATAGATGCGATTATCAGTCCTGCGGATTATCATTTCATTTGACAACATTCCTGTGTTCTACACTCTTCCATTATCCATCTCAAAACCACATTGTTCATGTACATTATTGTGATGCTTATAAGCATAAAGCATGTAAGATATGTCTTCACCATTTATTTGACGCAAGGGGTTTTATATTATTCAAACGTGGAAGGTTAAAAAAGGTACCAACTTGTCTGTTGTCATCGAATCATTGTCTCTTTTATAGCAAGGTATTTTTGTGTTATATTACCTTTACCTACACTTGTAGAAAACATGTGGTCTGCTACAAATATCTCTTTTTTGCCAAATATAAAGCACTATGATGAAAAGTGTATGAGGTATTCAATTTAAAGAGGTTGACAGGTATTGGATATGCTCGACACTGGCGAAAATTTGTGATGTCGGATTCTTGGGGGAGGGGGTCTATTCATGTATCCTCCCTTGATGATTTGGATTACCTTACAGATTTTCATCAGTGATGCTCGTTTGTATTTTAAGCTGCAGATTAGAAAATATAATTTGAATTTGTTACAGAATCCTTTACCAGATGTTTGAGAAGATATTCTATATGTAATAATCTTTCAACAAATCTTTTAGTTCAAATGACTGGATTCAGAATACCAAAATACTTGCTAATATATATTTTCTACCCAAATTCTGGAACTGGTTACTGTGATATTTTATGATGCTTGTTCAAATACCAAGAAGCAACTACATAAATATGAATTTTGCATTTTATTAGTATTTCAGACATTATGGTACTTTTGGTACACAACCAGAACATTTTATATTATGCAAATTCTAACTTATTAGGTAGAACAGAAAAAAATATGCATGGTGTAAACCTGTTTACAGTAATTCAAAAAACAGGGTGTCTGTTTCCTCCCCAAAAGTAAGGAAACTTTGTTTCCTAGATATATAAGGTGTATTGGCATATAGACTGGGGATAAAATCTTTTTAATTAATCAACACGTAAAAAAATAATAGTTGTGCCTGCATCAGATCTGTAATATCTGTGGGGCTTTGCAGAAGTTTTGTAGAAGTCATGTGATAACAAACCAAATTTGTTGCGGCAAAGTGTTGCAGACACTAAATTCCAAAACTATTTGAAGTACAATAGTTGTTAACCATTGTCCAATTTCTTCCAAATATAAATCCAAGATAATTATGGGAGAAATTATGCACTCGTAAGAATCATTCTTACTTACAAGTTTTCTGTTAAGCGTACAAATCTAACCCAGATGTGGGCATGGACATTGAACAATTGAGATTCTGAAACCAAGAAATGAAAAAAAAAAGAAGTTACTAGTAAGTCATTATTCTGTTATTAACCTGATTACTGTGGAAACTGGATATGTCATGTATTAACTCTATGGCAATTAGAGAATCTCAGAACCAATGGGTTAAAATTTTGTTAGAAATTCTGCCGAGAAAAACTAGATAGTTTTTTATAAGGAGGTGGATTTGTACTACTTATGTGTTATATATATTTGTTTTTATTTAGCCAATTTATCTATTGTCTCTGAAATTTTGATACCTGTTTTCTCATACTATCCATTTACCCTGCTAGATTATTTCTTTCCTGAGAGATGTGAAATTAGAGGCATATATTTTCACGAATTGGAATGTGAAGTTCCATTCCTTCTACTTTTTCCACAAATCTATTCAATTTTGAGGTATATTTCAGTAGTTTCCCACCACCCCCTACCCCAACTTTAAGAGCTGATCAAATAAGTTTTAATGTTTGGAGTAGATGAATGACATAGATTGTAAGTTTGGTCTTTAAAATAAATATCCATAAATTTGAATATATTTGTGAAATGGTTTGTTATGGTAGTACATATTTGCTTTAAGAATGACAAAATTTATTATTTTTCCTATCACGTAACCCCCAAACGGTGCGGAATTCTTCTGCAGAATTGCATTGAAAGCTAAATTATTATAAAGCAGTTGAGTGGATGGAATATTCTATATGAAAAAGAGTTTTTAGTGATTGGAATTATATGGAGGAATGATTAGCATAAGCAAGTTTGCTGTATTTCGAATCAAGTTTCACCTCTTGTTCGGACAAAATAAATTTTTTCATCATCTGTAATGAAATTCAAATAACTGCTCTTATATCTGCCGCTGTATATTAGATGTACAGCTAACTTTGAAGTACAGTATTGTAGTGTCTAAATTATGTAAATACATGTCATACACATGGTATAGCTCTTTTCCTATTCATCATTATACGCATGGTCGAGTTAAAACATGGCTTTCATACATTGATTTCACAAAATTGAAGTATTTATTTCTCATTCTCCTTTAAAATGTGCATGGAGGTGCACATGATGTAAAAAAAAAGTAATTGAAATATAAACTCATTCATTCTGTATAGTAGTGATGTAATAATGGGAGTATGTGTGATGAGTTACAATGAAATGAATTAATTAATTCTACTGAAAAAATTGACTATGAAGAACATAACTCAAATATCAAAAATGTCATTTCATCAATGTTGGTGTCACCATGGCAACCATTAATGTCATATGACTAATTTTTTAGGTCATTAAAGCGAAAATTACATTTGTGTGGATTCACTGGGTGTTTTCAAGTTCGGTGTTGGTGTTGGTGTTGAGGGAGCAAAATCGTCTGCTAAACCGAGCTCTAACACTGAGCTCGGTTTGAGCAGACGATACCGATTGCACTATCGATTGCACAACACCGAGTGACGTCACGCGCGATTCATGGTGTTGGCTGACAGTTACGCCGATGGCCGAAATTTTTGGACTGATGTTACAAAAATGACACTAAATCAATAATGCCAGCCAAGTTACTTTTCTCTATTCTTATATGGAAGTTTAAATATCAATTTGGCGAATTATGCAAGTTTTTAAGGGGAAAAGGTTCTTTCAGCGGTTTGCGTCGCACAGCGAAGCTTCTCCATAGCCAACACACACGAGCATGTCAGCTCTGTCACTCACAAGACCAACAATAACACCAACCCCGAACTTGAAATCACGAATTTCCTAAACCCTAGGGTTTAGTGTTGATGAATGGGAAAATTACACGTAAATCACAAACACCAACCACGGTACTCGGTTCAGCAGACGATATTCAACACCAGCTTCAACACGAACTTGAGGAAGTACGTCATAATTTTCGAGGTCAACCCCGACACCAAGCCTGACTTCAAGTACGGTGTTATAGCCGGTGTTAGTGTTCTTACAACACCAACACCAGATTTCAACACCGAACTTGAAATCACCCACTGATTACAGATCATTTGTAGAAATCCAAAACTGAATGTTTGAACAATTTTGGTTAAGTCATTTAAGAGATCCAATTTTTTTCAAAGTTGAACAAGTTGGAATATTGCCGCTGTTTGTAGATGGCATTTCCACGTACATCTGTGATGTCATCCCAGAAGAACACTACTGATTTTGAAATAATGTATACTTCTTAACGTGCTGGAGGATTTAAACCTGTATGAAGTTTATGTGTATTATTTGATGCAGATCTGTGACTTCGGCACGTTAAGAGTTAATTAATTTTCATTATCTGGGCTAGCAACAGAGCAATCGACCCAGCACCTTATAAAAGGCATGCAGATTCATGCTATCCTCCACATACTCTACCGGCGGTACCCGAGAATAAGAGTAAATTGTAATTTTTCTTGTAAAATTAAACTGTGTGAAAATTCATGTTCGCAATCAGCGCAAAGACATTCTGGTATGACATCACAGACTTATGCAGATTTGTTTACTACACAGGGTGACATCAGATCTATTTAAATTTTTGAAATTCATATATCTTTAATGGCGTAATAAAAAATTGCTCAAGCTTTTTAAGTTGGATTTATACAAAATGTTCAGAATCCACATTAATGTTTGGGGCAACTTTAATTTTAAGAACATTTGGAACATATGAAGTACTGCACTGATGGGCTACTTATGCAGCCATTTTTATTTATTTTTTTTTTTGGGGGGGGGGTAGGGGTGAGGGAGAGTGGTCCATTTTGGATGGAATTCTACTAATGGTACATGTGTATTTGTGTGATCTTATCCCATCAAGTCAAGGCAGTCTGAATGCCACGCCCCTTAAAGGAGAATGAAACCCAGACATAAATTCTACTTTCAGATAATACGGAATAACGAAAGCATGAAAACTGATAGTTTGAGTAAATTTTCCTGAACCATTAGCAAGTTAAGAAAGTTCAGTTTATCTAATCCTTGTACATGTATTATGGAGGGTTCTCAAATTGGCAACTCTACATTTTGTGATAAGAGTGTAGTGAACTCCCTATTGGTTGTGTACACCAAATTCTTTCAGAAAAGCATGCAGAATTATTTTTGCTTTGTGTCAAGACTCTTCTGTCCCTAAGTATAAAGTTTAATATAACTAATAACCTACTTGAATAATCGGTGAGTGAACGGTGGCTGTGGCGGTGAAAGCTGCCTCCGTGGTGGTGGCGAAGTCCCTCCCTCGTTGTGCAGGTGCGGAAACGAAAAGAAGTGACGACAAAGACGAAGTAACCCCGGGGTTTAATGCAAAGAAAAGTTCAAAAACGAAAAGGCGGCCAACAGTCGATCTCGGTCGAGAGCGTCACCGGCGAGCAAGCCTTCTCTCCACGGCAGTGAAAAATGAGTCTCCTCGATCTTCAGCCTGTGTTTCAGTTTTATTTGGGCGTCCAAAATACCCATCCGCTACCAGAAATGCCTTCACCGCCACGCTAACAAAACTTGTTTACTTAAATTCCTACATAGCACCGGACCACTCTATTCTTCCCTCTTCATATGAATAATTTATTAGACGTCCTTGACTAACGACCAGTGCATGAGAGTCGGTTACTAAGGGCTCTAAACATTTGAAATAAATATACCTCGGAAACAATTTTCCACCTGGTCCGAGAGAATTACTGTATACATTTAAATACAATTACCCACATGGGATATTCAAACATACTCTATCTAATTCTCACGTGACACTTTGATGTACTTGAAAAACAAGCAAGAGATAATTTTTTGGGGGATGAAAAATGAGAAAAGAAAGAAGTTAAAATTGTGATCAAAACAAATGGCGAATACTCCACACTCTCATTATAAAAAGTGGTAGAGTTGCCAATGTGAGAATGCTCCAAAACAAGGATTAAATAAACTTTGAACATACATAATTCTGAATGATTCAGCTACAGTTTCTCAAACTTTTCAGTATTTTCTTTCTCTCATAATTGTTGTGCATGTTCTGAATGCAGACGGATGACATAGTTTCATTCTCATTTTGTCGCTTGGCAACTAACAGGGGAATATGGCACTGTGTTACACTTGCCCCTTTCACTTGCCAAATGATTTAACCCGATGGAGACGAAATAAGAGTTTACTCGTGTTGGTGTCTATGGAAAATGTGTGTTATAGCGAAATCAAATCGTCTCCAGTGGGTTATCAGGATTAATTTTCAATTCATCTCATTGTAACACATCACACACTGCTTGAGTAGCTGCCATTCTGTGTCATATGATGATATGATCAATTCTTGTAAATATTTTTTTCATTAGCTGATCTTTTTGTGTGGCTATTATATATCCAGACAGGGGCAATAGCATATTATTATTATGTCAAACTTATTCATACATTTACTAATCAATAAACCAAATATTGGTAAGAAAATCAACTAATGTGGAATTGGTTTGTTTCTCTCCTTGTATGCACTGCATGTTTGCTTGGATGTTTGTATTGACTGAGGTATCCATTTTTTATTGGAAATTATTTTGAAATTTCATTGGTAGTCATGGATAAAAATTGTTTTACTTATAAATACAGTACACTTGTGTTATAAAAAACTCCTTGGGACTAGAAAAAAAAACTACTTTGCTGTATCAAAGTTTTGATATAGGTAGCACCTAGCACACAACAACATGAAAAGAACTGCTCCAAGTATGGGACCTGATTCTTTGTTATGACAAGATTTTGTTTTATTGGTATTCTTTATAGCAAAAGTCTACTATACACAAACCCTCATCCATTTATGATGAGAGTCAGCAGCAGTGCCATGGGGGGAATGCTCCTTGAAAGATGAAAAATATCAAAAATTAGAGTTAATTCATAAAATCCAGGAGAGCTTTTGCCCTCCCTAATATTTTACTGCACCATACCTTCTAATCATCTTATCAGAGTTGAGTATTTTCTGTCCTTTGGCATTGATATAAACACAAAAACAAAAAAAGTACTACCCCCCTTTTCAACATACCATAACTTTTTAACAAACAAGTTTGTGCAAAATAATTGGCAAGAGTGTTTCTACACTCATTGACTAACTTCTGTGTGAATATTGATTGGTCCGTTGGGTCATGCATGAATGAGCCTGCATATAAGGTGAAAATGCCACTTTTTTCAAAAGTCACATGAGTCCTCTCTTATGCCAAAATTATGGTAAATAATGACATTTTTTCCTTTATTTTGTAAAGTGTGCTCACTCAACCATGTCATGGTTACAACCTCTTATGTTCGTACAAGTCGTAAGATACATTTTGTCTGAAAAAATTCGGTTAAATTTTTTGGAGTAAACTTAAATGGATTTTTACAATTTCAAATCGAGAAAGGGTGGAATTTTTTAAATTGCGCTCACCGAAGTAAAATATGCAAAATGTGCAAAGGACATATGAGCAGGATCAAACGATAGATGATTAACATAAATAGCGATTAATCATTCACCAGAAACAGATTTGTCAAATCCTGCATCAAAAACCTCCCAATGACCTGTGACTTTTGAAAAGTGACTTTTTGCCTTTAATATGTGTCACCTCATTCATGACTCGACGGATCAACCACATTTTCTCAGAGAATGTAGTCAATTAGGGCAGAACATCCTTTGCCAAATTATTGTGTTCAACACCGTTCTTTTTTAAAGTTATAGTATTTTGAAAAAGGGGGTAGTTACTTTTTGTGTTGTGTCATTACCTATCCCCCTTTGCTTTACTGCATATGCCAAATATTTTGCAAAATTTTCCTTCAAGAGGGGTCATCCTTGAGAGTGTATTTTCGCAATTTTATTGCATTTTCATTCATTTTGTACAGGTAATATCTGGAAGTGAACATTTATGTGGTTGTTAAGTTGTAAAATTTTGGAAAGTAAAACCACCACAAATATGCAGTATTACAGTAAGAGGGAGGGGAGGGGGGGGGCGCTTGTTTACATTGAAAGATCATCACAACAAGTGTGATATGGCCATGCGGGATTTGGAATCATGAATTCAAATAGTCCAACAGCTGATGGGATATTCCAAAGATCTAACATGGTTTATGGAATTCAAACATAAAATGGTCAGAGAGTACCTTAGGGCCAGTGCAACAAACACACATCCTCGTTATCATTCAAGTCAACCACAAAAATCTATTTAAAAAAAAATAAATATGTGTGAATGTCCTTACATGACTTTTTTTTAGCTCACCTGAGCTATTGCCTGGGCTATTGCGATCGCTTTTTGTCCATCGTGTGTCGTTCGTCGTGCGTCGTTCGTAAACTTTTACACATTTTCTTCTTCTTTAAATGACATGATTGGATTTAGCCCAAACTTGGCAGGAATGATTCGTAGGGGTGGGGATTCAAGGGTCCTCAAATGGTATAGCTGGCCCCCCTGGGGCCCCAGGGGTGGGGTCCTAAAGGGCCAAAAGTAGGTAATTTTCAAATATCTTCTTCTCTAGATCTAGAAATAGTTGAGCTAAGTCACTGTCTGTCTGTAGATACCTCTATATGTGATGAATTATTGTTCCTCATGACAATGCTCAGGGTGGCCCCATTTGGCCCCTGGTGGGGGGGGGGGGTAGGGCCCTATGGTAATATTTCACATTCACATCAGTTATCAATGGAATTAGACCAAACTTAGGGAGAATGATCCTTAGGAGGAGGGTATCAAGGGTTCCTGAAATGGCACATCTGGCCCCCATGGGGGCCCAGGGGGCAGGGCCCGTACGGGCCCAAACTAGGTAACTTCTAACCACATGCCTGTTTGTAACCAAACTTGGATGGTAGCTGCATAACAGGGACCTCAATGTTATTAGGGGATCAAAGGTCACATATGTAGGTCAAAGGTCAAATGAGGTCAAATGAATATACTGCAATTTTCTCCTGGGGTTGGTATCGGCCTGTTCAAACGTTGATGATAGATGCCCTGCATGTATACGGACCTCGATGTTAAATTGGGGTCAAAGGTCACATTAGTAGGTCAAAGGTCAAATAGGGTCATGTTATATGGTAAGGGTATGCGAAGTTTTTTTTGTGAATTCATGTGGCTCCATTGGTGCCCAAATATCAGGGTCCAACTGCCAAAACTATGAATTGATGTTTTCTCTATGGGCACCACAGAGAGTTTGCGAGACCTCAGGTGAGCATTGTGCCCTCCGGGGCTCTTGTTTCACTTTTTTTTAAGAAATACATTTTTCTAGTGTGAAACAGAACCAAACAAAATTTTATCTCGATATGGCAGCACTCAGATTAACCATCCCATATACAATCAGGTGTGTGGGACAACGTTACAAAATCATCAGTCTGTAAGTCATAAAAATTCATTCTGAGACGATTCCCCTAAAAGTGTTGTAGCCCTATGAAGTATAAACTTACAATAGTGCCAGATGAAATTGTCAAATATACATATGAAAAAGTATATTTTTAAAACAAATCTCATATATTTGCTTTGAAATTCCTACTGTAACATTGCCCTAGTAAGCTGATTATGTTAAAGTGATAGCTAGAACGATTGTTGGAGACTCAAGATATAATTGTAACAATTTTGTGATCTGCGGCTTACTAGGTAAGTGGCTTCAACGATGCGACCAAATAGTAACACCCCCTAGGATAGTACCAGAAAGTTGTGGACGGTTTCACTGAGGGCAGTGGCAGTTATGCATGAATACCACAAGTTAAACTCAGGGGAGAGTTTTAATAAGGCCTAGGGTGTACACATAGTAAGTCTATTGGGGGAAGGAAGAATGGCAAGTGAATCTGGTCACTTACGATTTTCACGTTTTTTAGAAGGTCAGCTGAAATGAATCATGTTTGAAATTGCCAGGTGGTTTTTTCAGGGCTTCATTTTTAGACCTCTATCAAGACGAGCTGGAGTCATGGGGTAATCATGTTGCTCATATTTTTTTAACTGTGGTAAGAATGTTAGCAAGTACCTTTACACTGGGTTGTCTTCAAAACAATTTACATAGGTCCAAAGAGACTACACAGAGCACACATAGATCACAGCACAGCCCACAAGGCGGTCACACAGCGACACACGGACTGGCACAAACATACTACCAATAGCACACACATGCAGCGACAGCACGGACAGTCACGGGGACCCACTACACACAGCACAGCTGTCAACTGGCGGCTACGAAGTTCGAAGTGATAGTGATTTTTTTCGCGAAGAAATGGGTTTATTCTAATAAATAATAAGCACAATTAAGATAGTTTAATAAGACATAACACACTCCTTTACTGTGATTGAAAAGAGGAGTAAGAGTTATCTACCAATTATCCAGAGGCCAGCTGGTGAACACAGTCTAGGATGGCTGGTAACGGATTGTGGAGCCATATGAGATAATTACGGCATTGAATCCGTATTTCGGCAATTACTTGCTAGTTCAAAGGCATATTTATCTGCCCGATCCCGAAACAAGAGGTAAAATTGAGTTAAAGCCGCGAGTTTATGTTTGGGGATTTTTTTTTATTTATTTGAAAGCGTTATGCCTAGATATAGATAATGATTCTGGAATGTCTTTATTTTTTTAAATATTATTAATGAATCTCGGGGGGGGGGGTGGCTGGGGGTAAACGCGCCCGCAATTAGATGTTGGAGAGAGTGTCTTATAGTTGTAGCATACAAGGGTTAAACAAGGCTTTAAGGTTTACATGTGTTTATACCGCTCATCTGAAAGAGGCAGACTCTGTTCTTCGGATCAGTAATACGCTCAATATAAGCCAGCCGCCCTTTTAACCCTTTGGAATGCATATAATGTAAGAGAATAGAGGTGCCGAAAATGCTCGGGGGTCCGCCCCCCCCAAGATTTTTCAGTGTAATTAAATTTGTAGAAAGAAGAACTAAGACGGTGGTTTTGGTTATACCTGCAGTCTGAAAGAGCAGGCTCTTTCCAGATGAGGGGTACAACAAGGTGCAACGCTTAAGCTTTTATTTTAAACCCTTTCGGATTGCTTGTAATGTAAAATATAGTCGGAAAATCTCGGGGTCCCGCTCGGAGAGTTTTTGCATTAAGCTAATAAAAAAAAAACTAAAGACATTCAGAATCTATTATTGCAGGGTTATGACTTTGGGGCATAAAGCTTTCAAATAACAAAAAAACTTAACTTGGGTTTTAAGCTTTAGAGATGTTTGTTAACCAATCAGAATGCTCTGCATTCTATATGTGTTTTTCATTTCAGTCCATCATCAATATGCACTTCATTTCAACCACAATGGGTGATTTCAAGTTCGGTGTTGGTGTTAGTGTCGACGAAACAAAATCGTCTGCTAAACCGAGCTCCAACACCAAGCTCAGTTTAAAGCAGACGATACCGATTGCACTATCGATCACATAACACCGAGTGACGTCACGCGCGATTCATGGTGTTGGCAGAAAGTCACGCCGATGACAAAATTTTTGGACTAATCTTACGAAAATGACACCAAATCAAAACTGCCAGCCAAAAAACTTGTATGAATCTGAAAGGCAAGTTACTATTCTCTATTCTTATATGGAAGTTTGATATGAATTTGGCAAATTATGTAAGTTTTTAAGGGGAAAAGGCTCTTTCAGCGGTTTGCGTCGCACAGCGAAGCTTTCTCCATAGCCAACACACACGAGCATGTCGGCTCTGCCACTCACAAGGCCAACACTAACACCAACACCGAACTTGAAATCACGAATTGCCTAAACCCTAGGGTTTAGTGTTGATGAATGGAAAAATTACACGTACATCACAAACACCAACCACGGTACTCGGTTCAGCAGACAATATTCAACACCAGCTTCAACACCAACTTCCGGATGTACGTCATAATTTTCGAGGTCAACCCCGACAGCAGGCCTGACTTCAAGTACGGTGTTATAGCTGGTGTTAGTGTTGTTACAACACTAACCCCAGATTTCAACACCAAACTTGAAATCACCCATTGTAATCATAACAGGACACGGATGGAAATCAAGTAAAGTGTTACATCCCCCCCCCCCCGGTCATTATTTATAGACAATAATAGAGGGCGCTTCATACAAAGCTTGTGAAAATCCAAAAACACAGTGCTACAAGAGTTCACGAATCTGGGCAAAGATTTTTTTACAATGATCACTTACAAAAAGACCCAGACGCTGCAAACCTTGTGAAAACTGCAGGTGAGAATAATATCATTTTACATGCTCAGCAGAAAGGCACAGCTAGTTCGGCCTTTGTTGGAGTAATGTATACACCCTATATTTCATGTGCGTATATTTTCGCAATTTTGCTTCAGGATGAATTCACTCGCCACAGTTTCTTTTTACAATTTTATTGAAGTTGTAAATTAGTTTGTCCAGGAATATCGAGAAGTGAAAATTTTCGCATTTGTTAAGTGGCCACGAAATTCACCAAAAATAAAACCACCATGAAGTATTCAGCGTATACAGTATTCATATACAGGCTGGTTACTGTAGGATGTTCAATCTCAAATACATGGAGGTAAACCTGTATTTTGTGTGGCATGCAAGCTACTACAGTACTGTTTCATACTCAATATCACCAATGTGTTCCATGCCGGCGAGGTGACTTCAATCTGAAGTAGAGATTTTTCAGATCCAGGAAAAGTCGTGTCTGCTACCCAAGGAAAACAAAAAACATGGCCTTTAGATACGGGTGGCTACCATACTTAGGATTTTTCTCAATCTATTATAATAATGTCGTTATTTGGCGGTTTTGGCGTTTTGCCCCGAATTTGGCGATTTTGGGCTTATTTTCACGGTATTTTATTAATGGAATAGGCTCCGCCGAACGGGCGCACCGTCTCGATTCGCGTCGACGCCCAAAATTCGATGCGGCGATAGTCTTAATTGTCTCTAGGGAGCCCCCAGCTTGTTTATATTGACGAAAATGACTCCAGACGGCGCGAGTTTTTTTACGGGCATTATCTCCGAGTACTTTTTATGCCGTAACAATCGTTACGAACGTGCGCGTCACAATCACCATAGCGTAGCTTAGACGTGAGAAAATGCCAGAGCCCACGTCTCACAGTTTCG
>JZLH01S0172724.1:0-12263 GCA_001188425.1 Eucidaris tribuloides | reverse complement strand
AAGTAAAAAAAAATCCCCATTATTGTTGTTATCATGAGTAGTTGGGACGCCAAATTAATATGCCACCACCAAAGTGGCAACTAATGTGGCACTGGGACACGAGACTAACTCATCTCACAAGCTTGCAAATGAGTCAAGCCGAGCGTAGCGAGGCGCCCAAAAAATTGAACCCAAAAAGTTTTTACACCTTTTTGAAAAAAGTAGAGCGTTTCGGAGAAGGAAAATGGTATCAACAGAAAAGAGCCTTCGCGATTGGCATAAGATTAATGTAGGTTTTCCAGCTCATTTTGTCAAGAATGTCGCAGATTTCAGAAAATTCCGATGTCATATCAATAAAGTGTGTTCATTTCTGCGAGTCTGCCTACCCTCGCGCCGCCGCGTGAAATCTTCTCCATAGACCTGTGTACATTAATTATAAAAACATCATCCTGCTTAATAATTACGCATATCTTTTAAATAGCCATCAATGAATAGAACCAGTGAAAAAGATATAAATATTGAATAAACAGGTAAACCATTGATCATACAATTATTATCCAATCTTGTGTGGAATTCTCGCCTTTTTGTTTCAAAAACACCTTTTTTCGTTTGCCACAAATAAAAAAGCCCGTGCCAAAGTAACACGTATTTCTATGCGCCAAAGATGTCAAATCATCAATGACAGAGGCGGTGTTTTTTGTTGCGTTGATTAAAGTGTTATTGTGCCGAAATGAACCAGTTGAAATCCGCAAATAGAAGAGTGATTTTATCTTTCGACCTATCTTGTTCTTCATTTTCTAGTGCTGTATAGAATTCCCGCCTTTTTCATGTAAATTAAGTGCCTTTTTGTGGGTTACAAAACACTATTAATGTATTGCCAATAATTTACGCATGTATTAACTTGCAATGAATGCATTAAGACAGGCACAATTTATTTCATTTGTTATTTTGTGGGGAAGTTGTTTGCGCTCAAGTTTTATCAAGTTTGGTGTAATTATTTATTTTTTAATATTTATGAAAGGTAAAACAAATAAAATGTTGTATTATTGTAGAATTAATTTTTTTATCATTGTTTGTTTACAATGATCACTAAATTGGTTATCAAAGTGCACGCATCTCGCGGCGTGATCTGATGTATGTGCGCCGCTGTACGTGGGTGAAACAGACGTCAGCCAAAGTTGACGATGTTTTGACTGCCATTTCTCCAAACATTGCAGCCAACGCATAGAGTCTGTAAGATTGCCGAAAGTATATCATATTTACAGCAGGTATTTTTAGCAATGTTTTGTTAACTGTACTTACGCTTAAAGTGCTTAATACGATAGCTGAGACTTGAATTTCGATTCAACTCTCTTCAATGCGGACCGCGGTGTCGCGAAATACATGCCGAGCTGATGCCAAGCTTGACGATGCGATTTCATAAATAGAGATGCAACTGCTCGTATGCAGGTAGCCTATGTTCATGTGTTGTAGGTTAGGTGTCATCTGTGTAGCGTAATGAGTTGCCAGACCAGGCTATAGGCCATCTAACTAGTAAACACCATTGCCAGGCGCACATTTGAGATCAATGGAATGCCATACTTTTCATGGCCGTTAATGCGCTATCAACGTCGCTTATCAGCCAAACGGCTACCCCCGTTTTGATAATGTATGTTCCCTACGGCATGACAGTCCAGCCCGCCGTCCTGCTAAATGACCGCGCACGTGCGCGCGGTACGCAGATGCCAACAATATTCGGCAAATCTTTGATTGATTATGGGCATAGAGTGCGACTTATCATTTTTTACAAACTTACATTCTTGTTGGACTATTGCCATTATGAGAAACCACAGATGTGACTAGCCACCCGTCTTATGGGTGAATGGACCTCCGACAGTGCGCGTTCTGTTTATACCACGCGAACGCTCAACACGCGCGTACTGTACCCTTGCGCTGCGGCACCCACCGAGTCAGGGTGGCCGGGCACAGTATATCGCGTAACGCGTGGCGAAAGGTTGGTTTTGTTTACATTTCTTTCCTTTAGGGGTATTCCCCCTTTCCTTAATTCTGCGGCGATGGTGAACAATCAGTTGACATTCGATGCCATCCCGGTGCCAACCTGATCAATAGCGGCAGAGGTCTTCAATAGGGGAGGGATTATATTCTTCGAAACACGACGAGCTAGGTTAACATGACTGGATGCCGGAATACATGATTGCCTTACGTGCGAAGCGGGAAACTGCCCTTTTTCAAGGTGCGTGTATAGGCCCTATTACCCAACATCGCTCATTGCAAGCGCGACAACGATCAACGATAACGGGGGGGGGGGGGGAGAGAGAGAAGGGAGACAATAATATGGAGACCTTTTCTGAATAATGGATGCCATTGCCTGTATGGGCTAAACATGAAAATTGCCGAGGATCGATCCTGGAGCGAGCACGGGGGGGGGGGGGCAGCCGCGGGACAGGGGGCATCCGATGGCGCCATGAAAATATGGGGGGGGGCCAAACGATAATCTTTTGAGATCCCCCCCCTCAATAATTTTGAACAACTGGAAAATTCATAATATGCAATGTAAATATATGTTTCAAAAAGCATTTGAAAGCACTGAACTTGGCGCGTGCGAGGGCCAGAAGATTTTTGCGACATTTTTTACAATTTGGCCCCCCATCCCGATATCATGGATCGACGCCCCCTGAAAATTGCCATAGTCTCACGACTTTCATAGAAGATTAACACCTTCGCCACAAATGCCCAAACTTGCCAAATCTTTCAGAGACAAATTTTAACGACAATATTGGCTAAAACCCGCGCACCTGGATACAAAAGTCATTGTCCTGCAGATGAGGCATGGAAGACCTTTTCACCTTTTGGGGGGAAACCAGGATGAAACTAAAACAGCCCCCCCGCCCCCCCCAAAAAAAAAAATTACAATAAATAAATAAAAAATACGCGTAAAAACCTCCCTGCCATGCACCCCCACCACCAACAAAAAAAAAAATGACATGGCATAATGTTGCCAAATGTAGACCTAATAGGCATAACCTATCTAACAATCTTGTCTCCTCATATAGAAATCTCTCTCTCTCGGTGTGATCATGAGCAACATGAATGGAAAATGGCCGCTTGAGGTGGGTGACTATCGTGTCGCTTCGTTGTCCGTCCTTTTGTTAGTGGGGTGGGTGACGTGTGTGGTGGACCCTCCCGCCTTCTCGCGACTTGGTCCCCCCCCGTATAGCTGGGTAATGGCGGTATTTAGATATCACAAAACAGGCATTCTTTCGACCTGAAAAGTCAACGTGGTATGTGCCGGTGGCATAACAAGGACCATGTCTCATGCTAATTAAACACCTTTAGCGAAGAATGACCAAAATTATGGAAAGTGCTTCCACTCCAAGGCCCCCCCCCCCCCCTCTCGCATCGTAACAGGCAGTACCTCCTTAATTTGCCGTGGCCGATGATCGCTCTCATGTGAATAATCGATCATAATAATGTATTGCTGTTGTGGTTATCGCCAGACAGTATCGAGTTGTAAGTCATTTTGGGCATATCTGAGTTAATACGCAAATTTATGCAGGCATCAAATTGCGCTATTTCATTTTTGCGGATACGCTTAACACGTGCAAAGTCTATGCAGCGCGGTATTTCGTGATCCGTCCCGATTAGGTAGTATGCGCAGGCATACGCTAACCGCGCTCGCGCGGTAATCGAACGTCGCTGGTCTTAGCCCAACAATGAACACATGTGCTTCTGTATCATTATTCCAGTAATGCGGTGTATCGTATTACCGGACACTTCATTGATGCAGAATCTCACACATAATACTTGATTGATTTTCTTGAAAATCATGATTTTTTTCAATTCCATTCAAAATGTCTATATTAATATTTTCAACAAAAGGAGAAGTCACTTGATTAATCTGACGAAATCGGCAGTGAACTAACCCTTCAAATAATTTTCTTTATTTTCGCGGCCCCGCTGAAAATCGACCTGTATTACCGGACACCGTGTTATATCTATGGGGCAAAACGCAAAAGTCAGCGGCGAGAGAAAACTTACACGAAAACAAAATAGGCAAATGGCCAATTCCTTCAAAACAAGCTTGAAGCCCATCACTTTGCACTGGGCATAGGAAAATGGTGTTATTTCATGAAAAAGGCATTGTATTTTGTCATAGATGTAGTAAATTTTCTCAGTTTTGCTGTTCTTACGACTGCGTTCATTACATTTCCTTCGATCACCACTCGCAACTCGCCACATTTCGATACGGTAGGTTCCGCGCGTAAGAACGCCGCGTCCGCGTAATTACATATTAGGTTCCAGTGTCCGGTAATACCATGCGTGGGCATACATTATTTAACATCAACTCGCCCAAAATGCCACGTAGCTTCATATTAATGCAGACACCCGAAATCGGATTTGATGACAATGTTGCCAACAAATATTTGCAACCCGTTTTATTCACAATGATGGGATGTATAAGTCAAATAAGGGTGTGCGTTTTCCTATGGACTGAATGTAATTGGGTTTGCATATACCATGATTGTTTCACGTCGTACAAGGATGACAACACGTTTTCCGCATGACATAAGTTATTTTCTCTTCACACTATTACAAAATTGTACCGAGTTACTTTAGAGTATTTAGATAAGGCTATCTATTGCATCCGGCAGGTGTTTCGCCCCCCAGAATGTCAATTATCTTAATTTTAATTACTAGATGTAGTATATCGTTCATTCAGAAACTCTAGCTTTAGACCTGCGCAAGCACGTCGATCGGGGCTATCCAGTGTAGCGGTGTTAATATGTGAGTAGTGCTCGTATATTTTGTAATTTCAATTGTCTATAATTAAAAAAAGGGTACTTAAATTAAGTTTTCTTTTATCCTAATGAAATAACCTGTAACAATATCAACAGTTTATAATTGTGACACTGATAAAATGGATACCCTTTTTGTCATTCGCATATTAAAGCCCGAGTATTATTCTGGTCGATCAAATTTTTCATCAGTCTTATACAAAGCATGGTATTATCACACCCGACATCAGAAAACAACCTCAAAGAAGAATAAAAAAAGGAGGAGGGGAGAGAAGAAGAACATAACAATCATGACCATACTGATGACCGTAAGAATCATAACAATAATGATTACTTGTATATTGGTGGTGATGTTGATGATGATGGTGGTATAGTAATCATAATCCCAATCACTCAATTTATATGCCCCACATATCCATCCAACTGTGCAAGGTACCATACTGTCATTATACCAAAGTGTCGTATTTACAAAAGAATAAGAGAACGACAAACGAGTTCTGGCTAGTAATTGATTTAGGGTTGAATTCTCTTCACACGGAAAAAACATCCCTTCAAACTGAGTGTAGTTCAGTATAGATATTAACGAATAGTGTTATGCTTTTATTAATTGACAGACATCCAGCTCAGACCGTGAACCGACATTTAGTTCCACGATGTATCGGTATAGCTGCATTTTAAATTATTTTATCTTTTTGTGCGTGATTTCCGTCGTCACGATTCTGTATATTTGGCATGATTGGAAAGACCAGGGGACCGTGATTCAACGACAGAAGCTCCACACCTATCAAGGACCGAGGAAAGGTGGTTTTGGTAATTTGACGAAAGAACATGTCACTTCTGCTCCAGTCTTTGTCGTTATTGTTGGACGATGGAAAGTAGGTTCTTCTCTGATCGCGCAAATCTTCAACAGAAATCCGGAGTTTTTCTACATCGCTGAGCCAGTTCGAGTGTTTAACGAAACCACACGAAAGAATCCCATCCTTAGCAACATCGAAATTGCAATAAAAACGTACGAAACCTTAGCAAATATAAGTAAATGCCACTTTGAAACCGATTTTGTGACGGCGTTTCGGCAGTGGGGCGGAATGATCAAATCCGCCAAATTGCTAGAAGAGGGCCGAAGTTTGCGATCACGCGGTGTAATGAATCCGCCCAATATGACCGATATTTGTCTGCGGCATGCCAAAAATATCGCGGTGAAAACGACTGGAGTAGACATGGGTTTGCTTCGCACTTTGGTAAGCCGTCACGATATCAACGTCAAAATTGTTCATATCGTTCGTGATCCTCGGGCGGTGGCCGTCGATCACATCAACTACTTTTTTCCAGAGAGTATCGGCGGGGAATTCTTCGGGAGGGTCATGGCAAGGGGGCGTTTGACGCTACACAAACTCGGAGAAATTCGACGGAACCGAAATTCCATATCATCGCTTTGTGATTGGATGAAAAATGTCGTCGAAACAGCGATATGGGCTCCGGCGTCGATGCGCGGTCGTTACAAGATCGTCCGATTTGAAGATTTTTTGGCGAGTCCCGCAGACTCCTTGCGTGATATCTACAACTTCATCGGGCGCGGCACGTCGACAGCCGTCACACAATGGTTGGACGACAATCTTAAAACAAAGGCAAACCAAAGTGTTCCTTTTAACGCTTTGATGAATTCCAGTTTGATGGATTTCGATGGGTGGCGGCAACAGATGATTCCACTGGAATTGAACCAAGTAGAGCATCGTTGCGGTCAGATCATGGATTTATTAGGATATATCAGGCTAAAGGATGTGGTCGATTTCTGGAACGTGAGCATCCCTTCACTTGGGTTTATGAAAATTAAAGATATTCTGTAAATCAAGATGGGGGCCAAGGTTTTGATTCTTTACATTTGCGTCTTGCTAAAATGTAGGTAGTTTTACGTAATTTGAAGTATGATATCATCACATACTGAACGCATATTTTAATGAAAATGTCTATGCTTTGTACTATGTCGGGGATTGTATCCGTGCATGCACGCCTCGAGTGTCACCAGTAGTTAGCGGCGCTGCGCAGCGAGTCGACAGGGGTAGAGTCCCGTGGTTTTCCGGCTGATGCAACGTCTCGTCTCTCGGTTTTGAACAAGATCGACATCGCCAAAATGTAGACACACTCCAATGGTCCGGTAAATCTGACGGCTCGTGGAGTTTTACTTCGAACAATTCTGTTATTTTCCAATTTGAACGACTCACATAAATATCAGAATTATTCGAAGAAAAACTGTTCGAGCCGTCAGATTTACCGGACCAATTCTGGTCAGTGTGTATACATTTTGGCAATGTTGATCTTGTCCAACACCGAGAGGCGAGACACGGCATCAGCCGCATCAGCCACTGGGACTCTACCCCTGTGGCTGCGCCGCCAACTACTGGTGACACTCGCGGCGTGCAATGCACGGATACAATCACTGACACAGTACAAGCATAGACATTTTCATTAAAATGCATGTTCAGTTTGTGATGATAACATACTTCAAATTACGTAAAACTATCTACACTTTAGTTTAAATATGCCTTACCTACCAATAATTGTTTCCAAAGTCTCTCACATTCGTGATTTTTCATGTCCGTGGCCTCAGGTCAGCGGTGTCGCTCGTCTTGCGCTTCTGGCTGAAATCTGGCGACAAAATTAAGATCCGAGTCAGACATTGAAATCTCTGACCCTGAATCACTCCAAGATGATTCAGAGACGGTCAAATATGCCATAAAAATGATTAAAAATGACCTCGAAGTTTGTTGTTTTACTGGCGACAGACTTTACATTGCGTGTATCATGCAAGTCAAGCTCGCTCGCTGCACAAGCTATACAGAGAGCGGCGTTCCTCTGATGACGTCAGAGGGTCACGTGATACGCAAACACGGTTTCAGAGGTTTTTTTGTGGGCGGGGCGAACTTGGCGAAGAAATAATGATATTTCATTCTTTAGTGCAGTATTATTTTAATATTAGATGATTTCCCAGGTAACTTTCGATAGAATGGTATTCCAACAACAATTAACTATCAATTAAAACTCATTTTCATGAGTATTATTTTCCTGGAACCTTTAAATATAACTGCATGAATTAGTATGCAAACAAAATATTAATGAATATCAGATACGTCAATTGTGTATACGAAAGTTTTATACAGAAATGACTTAAAATCGTCATTTGGTAATGGGAACATTATTGTAGCGTTTTGAAAACAATCTGGGAACACACCCAGCTTTTTCGTTTTTACCTATTATTGGATCAGAATTTCATAACGTACTGTATACGCAATACACATATTTATCCCACGGAACTAAAGTATTTTCCTTGTAATTGTTTAGTTAAAAAGAAAAAAAGAATTGGTTTTTTCCAACATCGAATACATGTATAACCATTATTTGAATTGCATCCAAGCATTTAAAGCTAAACAACGAGGTTTGCCCCCCCCCCCCCGAAAAAAAAAAAAATCTTCTTCCGGCATTTATAACGAAACGTTTTATTGCAAAAGGTTAACAACTAAAACATTAAATAGCGTATTTGATTTTAATCAAACTGTAACACCGCTTCCCATCATGTCAATGCCATTTTAATTCAAAAGTTGTATATACCGGTACTTCTAATAGAGTGTGATGTTGGCGAGCATGGTAACATTAAATGCGATTTAGCGATCAGAATAGCAATTCCAGTTAACATGAGGCCGGTTTCAACAAAATACGCATACTCTCCCGTAAATAAATGTCCTTTTCACAATATTTCTGATTAGTCCAAAAGCTACGAGTTACTTTTCAACAAAATGCACTCACTCCCCATTGATATAAATGCATTTTTCACAATATTTATGTAACAATAAGTCTTTACGTCACAACATTCAGTGACTACTGCATGGCAAGGGCACTGTGGTACCGAAAGACATGCCATGAAATAACAATGATAGGGAGCACTTGAAGAAAATTCCTCAAAAACCAAATGCGCTCAAACAGGCATGAATATACCAGTCCTGCATTAAAGTATAACCCTGCTAAAACTTGAACTCTTACAGAGCTGTACAACAAATATGTCTGTTAAATGAATGTTTATGGTATATTGCTTTAAAAATAGTGAATATAATTTTGACCTCAAAAATGTCACAACAGAGACCTTGAATTGTCTTATTGTTTCTAGAATAAAGTTATCCTAAAAATGCTTCCAATTTCCTATTATTAACTTGTCACCAGCCTATATCAATACGTTGGAAGCAGGTGTTTCTATACATTTCGTGCATACATTCTTTATACATTCAACCTAAACATTATTCATTTATATCTCTTTTGTGCAAATGTAGGTTATCGTTGTTGTTTTTTTCAAAAAAATTGGTGTTTAATTTCTCAACTGTTAATTCCTCCACATAATAACATTTAATAATGTGTGTTTAAACGTTAATGCCTTTTAATTGCTCGAACAGCATCAAATCTTATGAACATTAAATTTCAATTTCAATGTTTCTGCAACTTTTTCACAATACATATTTAGCAACATACATGTAAATCACATTTTTCAAGATATACAATAATAATGATAATACTAATGATAATAATAGTAATGATAATAATAATAATAATAATTATAATATTCAAATTTCCAAAACTAATTACAGGTGTGATATATTCATTACTTTACTATATACAGTGAACAGTGATTGGGTTTTTACGTTGAAAGTTTTCTGAATAATGGGATACTTTTCTTGAAGTGATAGGCTAACATTGTAGAGCTTCAGTGTAAAAAATTGTCAAACTTTGATATCTGAGCTACAAAGAAGTGTTCAAATGGACAAATAAACACCCTAGAATACAACAGTTTGGAAAGTTACCTTGCCAATGGCAAGTTATGCATGAATAAACAATTTATACTCGGAGCGAGTAGAAAATAGCCTAGGTGTACACACAGTAAGTCTATGGGAGAAAATGTGCAGGTGAATCCGGTCAACTTACGATTTTTACTTTTTTAAAGCACTAAATAATCATTTTGAAATACAATTTTTTCAGGGCTTCATTTTTAGACCTTATCAAAGACACTGGTAGCATAGGGAATCATGTAGCTCAGATTTTTTAACTGTGGTAAATGTTAGCCAGTACCTTTAAAGGGTATGGTTGCAATAAGTTAATACTCAATGCTATTACAGATCCTATAGGCATAAATTAATGTTGGTCCAGAAAGGGGACGAGGGGAGGGGTGCAGGGCTCTTGTTTCCATGGAAGTGTGGAAAATATTTGCTTGATGGACTTGAGTTTTATTTCTTATTGAAGATATTTCATTCCGTGCAAAGTTGAAATAATTGTAAATATCAATACAAGAGCCTCTTCCCTATTGCTATCTTGTTTATGGTTTAATTTATTTCGAATGTAGTCGTATTCAGGGGCGGCGGAACGTATTTTGTGGTTGGGGGGCAAAGCCAAAAAAAGGGGCACTATTCCACTGCGAGTGAGAGCGGCAAACAGCGGTGTGGGAAAAAAAATAAAATCCTTCATCGTAAAACTTTTGTCTTCTCAGGTTTATAGTTCTTACCTAATGTCCATTTTAAGCATTTTGTGTGTGTGTGTGTGTGTGTGTGTGTGTGTGTGTGTGTGTGTGTGTGTGTGTGTGTGTGTGTGTGTGTGTGTGTGTGTGTGTGTGTGTGTGTGTTTGCAATCGATTTAGATAAACATTATAAATGAATAGAAAACAAAATAATCGTGTGACTCTGAGCGTTATACCTTGTCCCATTTTTTTAGTTGTAAGTGCTACCAAGCACCCCATCTGCAAGACAGTGGATCCAAATATACCAAATATACACTTCATAAATTATACAGTCACGAGCACGTCACGCAAAATTCTGTTGCAGAAAAGGGGACATTCTTCTCTTTTGAAAACGATTTTCTTTATTGAAGAAGACTGAGAAGAAAAGCGTCATAAAATTCCCTCACGAAAGACACATTTTGTCGCCTGAAGAGTACATCAAAATAGGGCCATGTTATCAGGGAAAGAGATGGAAAATGGCCCAATTTTGCCACCCTTTAGGGCACTATGAGATGCCAAATGCCTCTTTATTATACATAATGTGCCACTTTGTTGAACAATGTACCCACATATTCTCTTAACTCTACAATGTGACCCGTCATGGGCAAAAATAAATAGAATAAATAATGAAAACATGACATAAAATCACTGTCAACCAACCTCACTCAGTATGGGTACAAACCAAAAGAGGGCACATTTGATTTAGAAAACGGGCATTATTTGCTTGTACATGTAATGGGGTTAGTGTGGCAAACAGTGAGGAGAGCCTTGATCCCGAGGGGGGCGGAGGGAGGGGTCGCCCTCTCCAGACGCGCCTGTAATCCCACCCGTGGCAACAACCTCAGAAATGCACCCTAAACGGCGTAACCTACATGACTAAATTCTAGCTGACCCTAAATGGCGTAACGCATGAGAAAAGCTACCCTAAACGGCGTGCTCCAATGAATCACTCATCTGATACCTAAGTGGCGTGTGAACTGGAAAGCACTAATTTAATACCCTAAGTGGCGTAAAACAGTGAAAATCAACTAATTTAATTCCCTACCCAACTGTCTTTTCTCATCTAAAAAATTATTGTACATTACAGAACCCGAAAAGTTTCATCAATATTATTTATAATTTCCTTCATTAAAAAAACGTTTCATTTCGGAGGATGTTAAATAGAATGCTAACTCAAATTTGCACCCCTAAATGGCGTAATATACAACCAAAATTAGTAACCCTAAATGGCATTGACATGTGAGAAAAGGTACCCTAAAGCGGCGATTGCTAGGCGATTTGAGTGAAAAAGGCTACCCCTTTTTCCAAAGACGTCGACCGACGTCACGAGGCTGGAAAAGGACCTTTAACGACGCTTTTCTGGAAACGCGGGTGGATTAAGCAGCGTTGATGGAGAGCGCCCTCCCCCCCCCCCCCCCGAGCCTGATTTTTGCCAGCCATACATGAGGGCACTAAGATGAGAGGCCACTGATGCCCCTTTTAGGCACAAAATGTGCCACTTCATTGAACAATTTACCCAATTAGTTCTTTTATGTACTGTATGACGTGCCCCGTCAGGGCCAAACAATATTTTAAATGAATTAAAAAGGGGGAAAAAAAGTCCTCTCTGCTATACGTTGCTTTCAACAGTGTGCGTGTATATCACAATTAAGGTCCCTCGCTTGTTTGAATTACGCTCTTCAGCCTTTCGTCTCTTAGTGTGACCAACCAACCGAAACCCTTACCATAATTTGGTTTTAGCAGAATATGATTAAACCGTCCATTGGTATTATTAACATATAAAATTGTGTTTGCCTTTTATCAGTATAATTAAGAAAATACCATGACCTTAACGATGAGTATCATATGTATACATATTTTCTCGAGACAATAAAAGTTATCATGCATTTTCAAATTATTCATCCATGATAAAACGCCATGCACCGTGACCTTGCTCATGACCAAACTATTATTCTTTTTTC
>JZLH01S0172720.1:26663-37610 GCA_001188425.1 Eucidaris tribuloides | reverse complement strand
AGTTAAAAAAATTGTCAAACTTTGATATCTGAGCTACATAGTAGTGTGCAAATAGACAAACACCCTAGAATACAAACGTTTGGGAAGTTTATGCTGCCAATGGCAAGGTATGCAAGATAAACAATTTCTACTCCGGTGGATGATAAAATAGCCTATCTGCACACAGTAGGTCTATCGGAGAAAATGGGCAGGTGAATCCGGTCAATTTGAATGCTTGTATATTTTCACTTTTTTTAAAGCACTAAATCATCATTTTGAAATACAATTTTTTCAGGACTTCATTTTTAGACCTTATCATAGACACTTTGAGCGTGGAGGATTATGTAACTCGCATTTTTTTTTTCAACTGTGGTAAATGTTAGCCAGTGGCTTTAATGAAGATTAAATGATCGATCAAAGCAATTGTCATAATGTATGCGCGATCTATGTTCAAGACATGTCGTTGACTGATAAAGTAATTTTCCTAATACAAGATGGGTTAATTTAAATGTCTGGAAGCCAGACCAATGTTTGGAAGAAGATGCCCCAATTTTGTTGCAAAATGCAAATTGATCCTCTGATACCCGAATCAGATAACTGAACCAATTCTGTCACATTGCGTACAGGGGCGTCGATCGACAGGGGGATCGGGGCTGGGGGCAGTCGCTCCACCAATGAAAATATTGGGCCAGAAATATTGTCCCCCAATAATTTTGACAACTTGAAAAATCTTTCCAACGTTATGCAAAAATATATTTAAAAATCAGTGCAAAGCACTGTAGAACCATTAAACTTAACATAAAAATACTACTTAACACATACACAATTATCAAGTTTGCAGTGAACAAAACGCGCAGAAATTCATAATTCAACTTTGCATGCGGAGCGCACAAAAACTTTCTTACTTTTGCCCACCCCCCCCCCACCCCCTCCCCAATCCAAAAAAAAAATGGATCGACGCCCCTGTGCGCGTGTACTTTCATGTTTGTATGTCAAACAATGTTGAAAATTGACAGTTTTACCGCTGCATTTCGTATACGAACGGGGAAAAAATGAACCACAAAAGCAAATTATGATTCAAATTCCTCGAAACGAATTCTGTAAACATAGTAACAACATGCCCATGCGGTAAGGGTATTTGCTGTGATAGCATTGTCTGTACAACCTGAACGAATGTTTCTGTCAAAGGTCTTTCCCCCCAGACGCCCCGTTGTGCTTCAGACCGCCACATTCCTGGGCTAAGGTAAGTCATGTTATCGTAATCAGCGCTACATGATTTTGTTACATATGCCAACATGTACGCGGAATTTCTTTCACCCCGCGCTATCAAAAAAATCGTCTGAAATTCCAGCCGACGTGTCATGAAAGTTCAAGCAACTCCACTTAGTGTAATCTAATTAGGAATCGCTATTTGTTACTTCGTGTCGTATTTTACAAGCAAGCCTGTACGTGATTTCACTGCTACTAACGCAAAAGTCAGGGCAGTGGCCCGTACGACAGGCAGAATGCCAAGGCGTAAAGCACAATGTATCTTGAAAACACCATTTAGCACTTCAATAAAAAAAAAAATCATACTTTGATATCTGAGCTACATCGTGCTTAAATGGAAAAATAAACATAACAGAAAAACAAAAGTTTGGAAAGTTATGCTGCCACTAACAAGGCATGCATGGATAAACATATTCTGTGTGACTAATTCCTCGGGTGGATTACAAAGAAGTCCAGATCTGTTAATACAGTAGTCTATGGGAGGATATGAACAATGTCAGGACAAGGTCAAACCAGGTTCTCATATATTTTTACTCTTAAAAAACACTAAATGATATCTTTGAATTGATTTTTTTTTCGGGGCTTCATTCCTAGACATTAAAACATTAAGACATTTAGAGCATGGAGAATTGTGTAACTCAGATCGGATTGTTTAAACTGTGTCCATTGTTAACTTGTGCTATTGGGAGTATATAGGCTCAGTATGTAATAACTAAAAGTAGGTCATGTAAAGTGAAAAGAAGGCCTAGACCTACGGATGAGTTTCACTAAGGACCGTCCCTGGTGGGATAGGACTTGCATTTTTTTTAGATGGATACATGTGTCTTGCTCACTCGCGCGGGCACACACATTGTTCATATACCTTTTCTTTCATTCAGGGAGAATGGAGAGTGTATTTCCAAAAGTATCCACTTTCCATGCCGATAAGGGGTTTTTTTTTAAACCAATAATGCAATATTTCTGCGTGAAACCAACTTATCCTAACAAAGTATCTCACAATACAGATGTAAAACCACACTTAGTTTACACAAAATCTGTGAGTCTTCCTTTGTTTTAATGTTTTGTTTTAATTTCATTTTCTTTTTGGAGTGACTGGAGTCCCTTAAACTCATTAATGTACACCCTTTTGAACGCCTAATTTCTAATTTGTGTCATCTTTTAAAGCTATACGAAAAGTATGCATTCTAGCTAAAATCAAATCAAATGAAAAATAGATACAAAACCAGAAAACGGGGTATCCAATACCATTCTGAGAAAAAATGAAGGATTTTTTGTTTGTCCTTGTGGGGTTCTGTTAAAAACCGCGGCTACGCCTCTGCGGAATCGGGGTTTTGTAGATGAAACTGATAGATCCGTGTGCCCCAATAGCTGGACAGATAACTGCCATATTTGGGTCGAATCGTTCAAATTGGTGATAAAAGCACCAAATTTGCATGGATATCCTGAGGGTTCCTATCAAAAATAACGCGGGCCACGGTGAAATTCCAAAATGTGATTATGGGGGCCATTTTTTCAAACTGGCGCATGTGCAACCTATATTGGTAGTTTTGAAAATGATTTTGATTGCAACCGTCCTATACCATGAAGTTTGTATCATGTTTAAAGACATTTGATAGTTTCTCCAAGATGATACCACACTGATTTGGATTTTGCGAAATTTGACAGCACCTTTAGGCCAAAAATGTAAGTTTTTAACGCCTTTTCTTCAAAATTTGTTATTTAGTGAATATATACTTTACTTCTATTTCAAAATATTTTAGCGGAGACATCTAAACAAACTTGTCATAAAACTGCCCCATATATATAGTTAATTTGTTATCGAAGATGCGCACTTCACTCGCATATTTCATAAAATGTGTGATATTTGTTTCAAAGGTTAAACACCATAGTATCGAGCTAAAACAGCATGTTGTACGCTACAACACGCTTGGGAGTCTCCCGTAGCGAAGACTGGTTCCTTTCCAATAGCTCGCGGTAGCGGTTGTTTTGGACCGCTGTTTGATGCAAGACACAAATTTTATGGAATGTGAAATTAATGAATATAAAAGCAAAAATATGTATTACCTTTCAACGTAAAACGTCCGTTGAGGTGACTTCATATGCTGCAAAGATAATTTACTGATACATTTACTGTCCGGCATGGGCGTAAATCCGTTCCCAGGAGTGGGGGGGATGATCGATGAAATCTCCAAATTTTGGCCCAAAGTTTTTTGGGACACCCCAAAATCAAGGGCTATTTCTTGAAAAGGGGACGACACGCGCGGCCACACGCTGCCCGTTAAACCGCCAAAGTCAGATAAATTAGCAACCAGCACTTTGGGACAGTTAAATGTATCAGTAATTATCTTTGCAGCATATGAAGCACTCTAACGGACGTTTTACGTTGAAGGTAATACATATTTTTGCTTTTATATTCGATTATTCACTTCCATAAAATTTTTGTGTCTTGCATCAAACGCGGTCCAAAAACACGCGTTACGCGAGTATTGGCAAAGGAACAGCCTTCGCTACGGAGACCCCCAGGTGTTTTAGGTACAACATGCTGTTTTAGCTCGATACTATGGTGTTTAACTTTTGAAACAATATCACACATTTTATGAATTGCAGTGAATGTGCGCATCTTCGATAACATATTAACTATATATATGGGGCAGTTTTATGCAGTTTGTTTAGATGTCTTCCGCAAAATATTTTGAACTAGAGTAAAGTATATATTCACGATAAATATCAAATTTTGAAGAAAGCGATTAAAACTTACATTTTTGGCTAAAGTCCTGTCAAATTTCGCAAAATCCATCAGTGTGGTATACATCTTGGAGACTTCAAATGTCATTTAAAATGATACAAACTTCACTGGTTATAGGACGGTTCAATCAAAATCATGTTTCAAAACTACTCAATATAGGTTGCCACATGGCGGCCACTTTGAAAAATTGGCCCCCATAATCACATTTTGGAAATTTCACTGTGGCCCGCCGTTATTTTTGATAGGACAGCCCCTCAGGAGGATCATGCAAATTTGGTGCTTTATCACATTTGGAACGATTCGACCCAAAATATGGCAGTTATCTGTCCAGCTATTGGGGCACACGGTCTATCAGTTTCATCTACAAAACCCCGATTCCGAGAGCGTAGGCCGCGTGTTTTAACAGAAGCCACAGAGCGACAAACAATAAATCCTTCATTTTTCTCGAATGGTATTGGATTACCCCGTTTTTGGGTTTGTATCTATTTTCATTTGATTTGATTTTAGCTAGATGCATACTTTTCGTTATAGCTTTAAAAGATGACACAAATTAGAAATTAGCGTTCAAAAAGGGGCTACTATTAATTGAGTTTAAGGACTTCCAGTCACTCCAAAAGGAAAATGATTTAACAAAGCATTAAAACAGAAGGAAGACTCACAGATTTTGTTTAACTAAGTGTGGTTTACATTCGTATGTGTGAGATATGCTTTAGTTTAGGATAAGTTGGTTTCACGAGAAAATATTGCCATTATTGGTTTAAAAAAACACCCTTTATCGGCATGGACAAGTGGAGTACTTTGGAAATACACTTCGCCATTCTCCCTGAATGCAAGAAAAGGTATATGACAATGTCGTAGTGCTCCGCCGCGAGTGCAGCAAGACACATGTATCCATCTAAAAAAATGCAAGTCCTTATCCCAACAGGCGACGGTCCTTAGTGAAACTCATCCGTACGTCTAGGCTTCTTTTTCACTTTACATGACTACTTTTAGTTATTACTACTGAGCCTATATATCCCAATGCACACGTTAACAAGGACACAGTTTAAACAATCCGATCTATAGTTACACATTCTCCATGCCCTCTAAATGTCTTAAGTTTTATGTCTAGGAATTGAGCCCGGAAAAAAAATCAATTCAAGATCTCATTTAGTAGTTTTTTAAGAGTAAAAATATATGGAACCTGTTTGACTTTCCTGACTTGTTCTTCCTCCCAGTAGACTACTGTATTAACAGATTGGACTTCTTTGTAATCCACCCGAGGAAATTGGTCACACAGATATGTTTTCTTGCATGCCTTGTTAGTGGCCAGCATAACTTTCAAATCTTTGTTTTCTGTTATGTTATTTTTCCATTGTAAGGCCACGAATGTACGCTCAGATATCATAAGTTATGATTTTTTTTTATTGAAGTGTCCTAAATGGTGTTTTCAACGACACATTGGTGCTTTTACGCCTTGGATTCTGCCTGTCGTACGGGCCATGCCCCTGACTTTTTGCAGTTAGTAGCAGTGAATCACGTCCAGCTTGCTTGATAAAATGACGACACGAGTACAATAGCGATTCCTAATTTAGATTACACTAAGTGGAGTTGCCTTGAACTTTCATGACACGTCGGCTGACGATTATCAGACGATTTTTTTTGATAGCGCGGGTGCGTGAAAGAAATTCGCGTACATGTGGCATATGTAAACAATCTTGTGCGCTGATTACGATACATGACTTACCTTAGGCCCAGTGAATGTGGCGCGTCTGAAGACACACGGGGGCGTCTGCGGCGGGAAAAGACCTTTGACAGAACATTCGTTCAGGTGTACGACATGCTATCACAGCAATACCCTTACGCATGGGCATGTTGTTTCTATGGTTTACAGAATTCGTTTCGAGGAATTTGAGATATATTTGCTTTTGTTGGCTTCATTTTTCCCGTTTCGTATACGAATGCAGCGGTAAAACTGTCAATTTTAACATTGTTTGACTACAAACATGAAAGTACACAGCGCACAGGGGCTGTCGATCCATTTTTTTTTTGGAATTGGGGAGGGGTGGGGGGATGGGGCGTGGAGGCAAAAGCTTAAGAAAGTTTTTTGTAGCGCTCCGCATGCAAGCTTGAATTATGAATTTCTTGCGCGTTTTCGTTCACTGCAACTTGATAATTGTGTATTGTGTTCAAGTAGTATTTATCGTTAAGTTTAATGGTTCTTACAGTGCTTTGCACTGATTTTTTAAATATATTTTTGCCCATTACGTTGTGTTGGAAAGATTTTTCAAGTTGTCAAAATTATTGGGGGACAATATTTCTGGCCCAATGATTTTCATTTGGTGAGACGACTGACCCAGCCGCGATCCCCCCTGTCGAATCGACGCCCTGCTACGCAAATGTGACAGATTGGGTTTTCATTTAATCTGATTGGTATCAGGGATCAATTTGCATTTTGCCAACAAATATGGGCATCTTTTCCAACATTGGTCTGGTTCCAGACATTTAATGAACCCTTCTTGTATAGGAAATTACTTATCAGTCACACATGTCTTGAACATAGAATACGCCGGCTACATTTATGACACTTGCTTTGATCGATCTTTAATCTTATTAAGGCACTGTGTAATTTACCACAGTATGCGAAAAAAAAATGCGAGTTACATAATCCTACACGCTCAAAGTGTCATATGATAAGGGGATCTAAAATGATAGTCCTGAAAAATTGTATTTCAAAATGATGAATTATAGTGCTTTAAAAAATCGTGAAAATATAGCAAGCATTCAAATGACCGGATTCACCTGCCCATTTCTCCGATGACTACTGTGTGCAGATAGGCTATTTTATCATCCACCGCGAGTAGAAATTGTTTATTCTTGTCTTTACCTATGCCATTGCAGCATTAACTCCCAAACGGTTTGTATTCTAGGGTGTTTGTCATATTTGCACACTACTATGTAGCTCAGGATATCAAAGTTTGACAATTTTATTTAATGAAGCTCCACATGTTAGCATCAAACCAACGAAGCGGAAGGTCTAACGTATTACTTAAATTTGAATTCGTTGAACGAAGTAACTTTAACATTTCTCTTTTAGCTCTGTCAATGAACTCGAATCCGTTCAACGAGCACTGGTCTTTTCTCTTTCACCTTTTGCGAAATGAAGAATTACTTCATCGAAAACTCTTTTGGCTTCATCGAACGAGCATGGAGCGTACAGATTGGGGGGGGGGGCTGTGGGCAGTCTCCTTCATGAGAGGCAAACATATTCATAGAAACTACATCAATCCAATACGGTAGAGATGTGCAGTAGTGAGTTTTAAAGGCCAAGCGTTCACCGACCGTCAACATTGGTTTTATAAGCCAGAACAATAGAGAAACTATTAACGAAGCGTTTGACGAAAAATCATCAAAGAATAACAGAGTATATGAATTGTAACAGTTTTTAAATATTGTGACGTCATGATGCGAGCCAGCTCCGCCATATGTCATGTGATATAAATTCCATAAAGTGCCTTTTTTTTTAGGTATTGAAATGCATTACCTGCCTGCCTCAATCTACTATCGAACATTATTCCATACAGGTTCTATTAAAAAAAATCCCTTTATCATGGACATTAAAAAACGAAATTTATGGCAATTTATATTACATGACATGTGGGATCTGCTCGCTATGACGTCACAAAATTGAAACTTTGGAAAATCATAACCTCTTATTTTCTTTGGTGGGTTTTCGCCAAACTTTCATGAATACGTTTCTCTTCTTTTTCTACCACATGACGTCAGGCGGGAACCCTGCCTTTATCAAAAACATGCTCATTTACAGGCCTATTAAAATAGGTATACCAATGCAACGTTCACAACGCTTTTGTTCTAATTTGAAGAAAGAAGTGGACATTTCCAATCACATTGGTCTTGCTCGAAATCTGTTTCTGGGTAAGAAAAAAATACAACTGCTTCATAATTTAGGAAAATCAAATACACTGATCATTGAATTCATCCTAAAATCACTTACAGCAATTGTTTTGTTACGTTATTCGAAAATGTGTCTTGTTAGATATAATTACAAACGATTTTGTTTAGAATTCCATCTCTCGATTCTGTCAAGGCCGTTTATTAATTCTGGTCCCATGTACATCAATCCAAGATCCAACCAGAGAAATATTCTTAACCAACTCTTGAACATCGATTCAGTTCCATCCGTGGAAGTGTTGGACGTCACGGTCTGCGAGTGATCAGCTGGCGGGCTCTGCAGAAGTATGCCTGTCGTCTGGTCTGACCAGATTCAACAACAATCCCACGCACCGCAGCTATCAGTACGAAGCAATAGCCACAAACGCTCGACGTGCCGGCGGGAGCTGGCTGCAATCTGGTCTTACCTGGCTCTCACGACAGACAATGATTACATTCCGTCAGCGGGATACACCTGAGATTTGCAGGATTAACGGCCAGATGACGACTTTAAACTCATCTCATATGATATTTTGTCAGAGCGATGGTGGGTGGCTTTGCGACACTGGTTTGCCTATTTGTTGATTGATTCGTTCAACTGCAGCAATTGCCTGACGCGAGACATATGTTAGTTGAGGAGTTTAAAAACATTATCGCGACAACCCTTTCTAAGACCAGACAACGTGAATCTGGAAGCGTATTGTATGCAATTTGTGATGTAATTAATTCAGTTCCCTGCATGCTTGTAATGTAATCTGAACGTCTGACTTAACGCACTTGTAATAATATAATGGACAAAATTAGCTTGAATTAATGACGGACTGATTCCAATTGTCGAAGTAATGACGGCAGTGGAAGAGAAAATTTGTCGGATAAAATTATCTCCCCAGAGGCATGGCTCGTACAAACAGGTAAGGTAGCTAGGATAAGGATGGTAACCCATCGTACGCGGGAGGGGGGAGGGGTTTTAGGTATTATATACCTCCTATTTTACTAAAGGGGAGTTTTTGTGTTGGATATCCATTACATCCCCTCCCTCTTTGCTTTTATTACCCACCTTTTGTACTGAACCACTAGCGCGGAAACGTTTAGCGTCAAGAACGCGATTTTTACCTTTTTTTTTCCGCTCACCCACCCCCGCTCCCCGCAGCTGAGCGAACTTTTCTGCGGCCCTGAGCTAAGCGGTGATCAATTCTGGGACCAGCATTTGGGCAGCGAATGAACACGCCTGTGCATGACACGTGGTGGTGGCTAAACCATATCATTATCCATTAATGTCATTGACCATTAAATAAAATTGTCATTTAAACATAAAAACGAAAAAGATGTTTGCCTCCTTATAATTATTGTAATGGTTATATTTAAATAATAATATTAATTTAACTTATTCTTTTTCTCGACACTTTGATTCGTACTGGATGCACTGGTCAACGAATTACTTTTTTTTTATTCGCGCTCTTTGTCACTATCAAAGACGATCAGGCACCAAATCCATGATACACATTCTGATATCTTCTTGGCTTCAAGCTATGGAAAAGTAAATGTCACTGTCCAATAAGTGTGAATAACAAAAGCCCGTGTATAAATCCTAGATTGGCTTGAACAGGTTGAACTTGTTTCATCCAAGCGACCTTAAATGCCATCTTGCCGATATTTATTGAGACATCAGCAACTGTCGCCAAATAATTCCCGATCCCATTATAAAAATGACTGCAAGTGCGGAAGTGGGACGGCTGTGGTCATAGGTTCTCACGGGAGTAATAAATTTATCTAGTTGGTTTTTCCAGTTATATTTGAAACCAATAATGTCTGTAACGTCATTGGCGATAACGTATAGACATTTTTGATGCTGAATATACTTTCTGGAAAATATTCTACAATCAAAATAATGTCATTGAGCATGATCTTTCTTAGATCAGGAATGCGGGATTTGTCGAAAATCTCCCAACAAGTTAACATTAATATGTATTTAAAAAAATAATGTTTTCAGTTACTTTTCTGTAGTAAGAAGTTATAAGTCGTAGGAGATCAAAAGATAACAATGACGGTAACGTCTATGTGTCGTGCACGAACGCCCTCACTATAAGCGATTTAATCCCGGGATTAATTCTTGTTCCGTTGGTTGCGCCAAATGCCAACTTTGTTACGCTAAACTTGTAAAAAGGGGGTAATTTAGTTCCGTACACTGGACTAAACGAACTTACATGTAGAAGCCCACTTCATTTTGCAAAGAACGAGTCAAACAGCAATCATTTCTACTCTAAATTAGCCTGAACAAGTTTAGAATCATAGTACAAGTATGTGGAATATGCATACAATTAAGCGGCCACCTTTATAAAGAAACAAAAACAAAAAACGAAAATGTTACTTTAATTTGTATGCCTTTAAAACTTGTGACAGGCGCTTCAATGCTGGAAATCCGTGATGCAAAAACCAAACGAAAATCCCCTGTTTCATTTGTTATGGACGATGACGGATGATCACATACGATTTTTTTTTTTTCTTACAAAAAAACGTATGGCCGCCTCTGGAACTGATTTGTCACAGCGTTGTCTAATGCCAGTAACCGCGTTTAGAGTGTGATCAGTTAGCAGTCATGTCACGGACCATTATTGAGGTCTACGAAAAGGTGATAAGTATGAAGGGGTTGCTTATATGATTTATTGTGGAAGGCATATCACTACGAGTTATAAATATGCTACCTTTCATTATGCGTCATTTTTTGTTAATGTTCCGTCCGTGTCAGCTGAATCTGATCACGCCAATTATTGTTCGTTGGTATGGCATGTAACTTATTGTCACGTGCTCAGCCACACCAATCGGAAGCCTGTTACGCGGATTGCCTTGACTTATTCATTCCATCTAGAACATCAGTACTCAAATCTGTAGAGTTGTAACAATGACAGGACATGCGTTGGTTAAGGTATCATAGCTTGTTGATGATCGGATCTTTTCGTGGTTCAGAACAAATGATCTTTAATGGAATGACTTCGCTTGGCTGGACTGAGATGTGAATTATCTCT
>JZLH01S0172709.1:61044-85206 GCA_001188425.1 Eucidaris tribuloides | reverse complement strand
GAACATACCCCCCCACCCACACACACACTCACAACACACACACACAAACACACAAACACACACACACACAAACAAAACACACGGGTCGGTAGGACGGGTCATTTTGTTACTTCATTTTTTAAAATTCATTTATTTTGGGATGGGGTAGAATTGGGATAGCTTTGGGGACGGTCTGGGAGGGGATTCCCCTACCAGGGTAAGAAAAAACTCCATTTTCACCTTTAAAAATCTATATTTTTAGCTCCCTTTAGCAACAAATCCATCCGAATATTTCATCCACTTTCAATTTGTTATTCTGGCTAATTAGACAAACAATATTTGCATTTTTACCTTAAGCGTATATTGAAAATTTTGGCATTTTATTACCACGTCAATGAAAATATTGGGGCAAAGATATTGTTTTGTTAAAATGAAAGAAAAATGATATGTTTAACCAGCAATGTAAGACACAACAAAAGCATTAAACCTACACAATGTTTTTTGTTTTTGTTCGCGCCTTGCGAGAAAAAATGTTAACATATGTATTACTGTACTGCAATTTTGCGCGCGAAGCGCGCCGAAAATGTTGACATTTTCCTTACTTTTGCCCCCTCCCCTACAAAAAAATGACAAATTGAATCATTCTTAAAACGTAATGCAAGAATAGCACAAAGTACTACAAAACCATTACACAATGTTCATTTTTTTGCACGCTTTGCGAAAAACGTGTCAGTATAATGTATTATTGCAATTCTGCGCGCAGAGCGCGCCGAAAATTTTGAACTGTTCTTACTTTTGCCCCCTTAAAAAAATGAAAAATTGAACCATTCTTAAAACGTAATGCAAGAATAGCGCAAAGAACTACAAAACCATTGAACTATTACAGCAAATACATGTTTCTAATCACAGTAAATACATATTTTGAAGGTATATTTATGAAAATTATTATAAGGATTGTTGTGAGGATTTCAAGACGATGTACAATAAGTAGACCTATGTGAAAAAATGTAAATAGGTAGTCGATGGAGCGAAGCGACCGAGCAGGAGTAGGAATTTTTTGGGAAAATATGTGTTAAAAAGACATGTTTCTGGGCATTTAAACAGTTTCATTACGTCTTTCTATCACTATTTCATCTATGCTAGATCGGCTTCAGCTTTATATATTAATTATTTAATTTATTTTTTTTTTTGTTGCGACAATTTTTTTTTTTTTTTTTTTTGGGGGGGGGGGGCGGGGGGGGGGGGCTTGAGCAATTTGTGGGGGCTCAAGCCCCAAAGCCCCCGCCCCCCCCGCCCGCGCCCCGGCGCCGTAAACGCGTAACCGTGGTCAAGATCGAAGCTCAGTAGTAGGTCGAGTCATAAGGAGCCTTGAGTCTCGACGTCGAGTCGAGTCAACAGAAATTTCGAGTCAAGTCGAGTCAAGTCAACGCAATGTGGCAAGTTGAGTCTAGTTGAGTCAACATGGCTTTTTGTAGCAAAGTATATTTGATTCTAATTCCAGGTCTGATATGCTGGCTTGCTTTCCTGAACCAATGACAGACCCATACATTTACACCCATCTGATCAAAGCATAACATGAATACTAAACTAGAAATGCAATCGTGTTAGAAATTGACAAAATGGCGTCTGCGTGGTCATGCATGAGTGATTTCGAAAAAAATTAAGAGCTCAGTGATCAAGGAGACATGTTCATGAACATAACCTACAAAATTTGAAATTAAATGAACGTGAGGAAGGCACATAGAAAGAAGAAGAGAGCACATAACAAAAATGGCGCCTGGAGCGTCACGCATGAGCGATTTCGAAAAATGAAGGGTTTAGTGATCAAGTTGGTGTAGTCATTGGCCTACCAACGGAATTTGAAATGAAATGGCGATGAGGGAGATAACTAAAACGAGGCGACAAAAAGCACGTTTTATAGTCTATTGCAACAAGACAGATAGAGTGGTTTAACACAATTATTTGTACTATCCCAGTTGTTAGTGTGAGACCTGCTATGCGACTATGCATGCTGTACTGTAGTAGTACTGTACACAAGAGGGTAAACTAGATGCTCAAGAGCTGTAGATTGTTATTATTATACTATGCTTTCTATGAGGTATAGTATTAGGATTATGTTAGTACTTAAATAATTGAAATCAGTTGAGTCGATTTGAGTGAGTCGAGTCGAGGAGGGTCAAGTCGGGTCAACAGGCCGGTCGAGTCGAACCATGGGCAACTCGAGTCGACTAGTGGTCGAGTTACAAGTCGAGTCGAGTCACGACAGGGTCGAGTCTACAGTCGAGTCGAGTCACAAAAGGGCCTCAAGTCGAGTCGAGTCGAGTCAGTACAATGCTGCATATCTTTTCGAATAACAATTAAAATATTTATTTAACAATAATATTATGCATCAACATTTTGTTCTTGTTGCTTCAAACAAACAAAAAACATGAAAACAGTTGAAATATTATTGGTTAGAAATATTGTTATATCTATTGTCATCTAAATTAAACTTTTCCCGCATTGTTTTCCTTGTAATGATTTCCAATTTGCATTTCAACAAAATACCCCAACACAATCAATAAAAACAATTGTAGAACATAGACAGGTATGTATTGATGATTTGTACATGTTATAGCAGCATGAACTTGCTACTAGAGAAAATGACCGCAGTTTGTTTGTTTTTGCGCCACAAACATTTTGCAAGTTGCATTATGGGCACACGGTGTCTAGTCAAATGCAAGCCACATAGGCAGATACGACAGGAGACCCCCCCCCCCGAAAAAAATAAATACAACCTAAAACTTCGGGCAAAAGCGATGGAAAAATTCGGGCAAAAACGGCCTATGACCTTTATTGCTTATGTCTTTTGGGTCATTTTATAGTTTCGTAAGCAATGTCACATCTTTAATTTTACTTCAACGTTATGATCATTAAAGCCCATTTTTTTAAAAGCAATAAAACAGTTTCTAAATATGAGAGGGGTCTCCTCGCATCCATTTTGATCATCACGTTCTTCTCACAAGGTAAAGGTAAAGGTGAGGGTTTATCGTCTTGTACCACTGTAGAACCGTGCTCACACGACGTCACACATTACCCCCTGATCATTGGACCCATATCAAGCCTGCACATTATTGTGCGCCATCTCTACTCCCTGGGGAGTATCCCTAGCCCGGCTGCCCGTTAGGCGCTCAGGAGCTAATTCATTCACAACTGGCTTTCTCAGTCCTCTCAGGTACCCATTTATACTCCTGGGTGGAGAGCAGCAAAGCAGATTAAAAATGTCTTGCTGAAGGACATTAATGCCGGGCGGACTCGAACTCCATACCTCTAGATTATCAGGCACGCGCCTTACCAATCTCGACACAGCACCTCTGCAAGGTATCCCTTTCACGCCCTTCCCACGTTTTCGGTTAGATCATTAACGAATCGTCTAGCGAAAATTATGAATTAAAGGTTAAAATGATACAATGCATCTGGCACTACGAGCAAATACTGTATTTTCTTGAAAGCGAAATTGCAAAGTTGTCTTACCCTCGGAGGGGGCTCCTCACCCCACCCCCCCCATCCAGACCCTCTCCCAGACCCTCTTCAAGTAAAATTAATGTTTAGGGCTTTTCAGTCATTTCACAAATTTAGTGAGCAATATCACTTGATATTTTTCTGCAATATGATTGACCTTTTAACGCACATCTTTAAAGGCAAAACATGAGTACACTCGCAGCCACTTTATCAACACTATCAACACATATCCAATGCAGCCTGCAGTGGGTTCACTTTCACCCCCCCCCTGCAGCATAAATGTAAAAATAAATAAATACATATTTGTGCATTAATCAGATATTCGGGCCAAAAATGTTGTGCCCCCACCCCCAAACAAAGAGGTCCCATACGCCTATGACGGGCCATATTCTATTCTGCGTCGCCCGTGTCAATTTCCCTCACAATAAAAAAGTAGACATGCGTAACAATAATAAAGTTGTTTGCACTTCGCTCTAATGCACACACTCGAATACAAATTCA
Source organism: Eucidaris tribuloides (assembly GCA_001188425.1). Classification (NCBI taxonomy): domain Eukaryota; kingdom Metazoa; phylum Echinodermata; class Echinoidea; order Cidaroida; family Cidaridae; genus Eucidaris; species Eucidaris tribuloides. Next base: position 81,225 of record JZLH01S0172709.1, on the reverse strand, counting down.
AGCAGCCATAATATGTACGCATGGTATTCATAATTGCGTTAAATCTGCCTATTGTGGCGAACGTTTGATAGCTATTAACAAATAAATTTTACACAAATATCCACCTGTGCAAACGTCTCTGGTGGGAACTATGGCGACCCCGAGGTTACTTGGACTGTAATATTTTCCCCGAGGAGGGCAGCCCCAAGAGAAATAGCAAGGGCGTAGGCTGGTTTGGGCATGGGGAGGTGCACATCTCGGGGAGGTGGAACAGGGAAGTGCATATCTTAGGGAGGTGGAACTTAAGTTGAGAAAATTAGGCGTTGAAAGCAAAAAAAGGTGGTGCAAATTTCTTTTTTGCTATTAGGTTGGAACTGCTATGGTACTGCCGGGGGGGGGGTGCACGTGCACCCAGTGTACCCCGCCCAGCCTACGCCCTTGAATAGCAACCCGTCTACGTCACCAAGGGCGTCATGCTTTCACGCAGTGCTCTCTCTCTCCCTCTCTCTCTCCAACACATATTCGTTTCATATCCGCTATCGATTATTTATGAATAGCCGAGAAACAACAAAGCGCCTATCAACACTGTTCGTTGAAAATCTATGTACCCCCTGCGAAGCTCTTTATGAATATAAATGTTTTATAGGTCAATAACCGACGAGGTGAAAAGCGCGGAACGCGTGCTAGATGAGACTGAGAGGGGAACTTCCCTCACATGCCACTCCTCAGTTTATCACTTAATAAAACTACCGCCAATTAAAACCTACTTCTATATCTGTGGCTCAATAACACTTTGGATATCCAAGCGAAGCTCACCCTCCTATTTTGAACACCACCCAATGTTAATAATATTCCTTTGTCTTAATTAAGCTAAAAATGTACGAGGTGAAAGATTTTAAATTATTTTGTCACCCTGGAAGCAGGATCTTCTTCCATCATCTCGTATTTAAATCGAACGATCATGTATCAAGAAAAAAACGGCTAGGGAAAAAAATCCTTTAAATCAGTATTTTCATCTCGGCTAAGATTCTGAATTTGTGTATTCCAAAAAAAAAATCATTTTAAGCAATTAAACAATAAAACAAAAAGTACATAGCAATATTTTAAAGATGAGTGTATGTAATCCGTCACCAAAATACCCCCGATAAAGTCGCACACCCCAAAGTTAAGAAAAGTACAAAATAATGTAAGTAGGGATGTGAAATATGAAAGTGAAGTATCTTCAGAATTCAAAACTTGTATGTCCTTCACAAGTTCCAACAGTTTGAATATAGTTATTTTACACCCAAAGTATATTTCTTTCTTTATGTTTTATAAGATGTGCGACTTACCAGGGTATTGTGGTGATAGGGCACATATACATCCTATTTGGCATGATCCTCCTACAAAACCGTTTCATTTTGGCAAATCGCTTTCACTTTTGTTTCATTTCTGCACAACTGTGTAGTCTTTTTAGTCCATGTTTGGCGATGTTTTATTTAACTGGAGGTTACAACAGCAAAGATCACCCGAACTTTAATATGACTCCTCACTCGTATATTTGCATATGTGTAAACTCATTGACATTGTATCTGTATGTATGATTTTGCTTGTTATTATGAGTGAAATCAATTTGAGTGGATTACAATTTCCATGGACATTCTACGCTCTCGTCATCTTGTAACATAAGCCAAAAACGACAACTCTCAATAAAAACAAGTGTGAAAATGAACCTATGAGATGCAACGAATTTCAATTAAACATTTATTAATTGCATAACATTTTAGAGATGAACAAAGAATACAAAAGCCAGCGCACATAAAATCTCATATAAGCACAAAAACCAAAAACCGAATAGCACGGAAAGCGATATGCATTTTTTTAAGCATATTCAGCCCTTCAAAAGAGTTTACGACTGAGCGAAAATGAAGTAAAAAAACGACAACTCTCAATAAAAACAAGTGTGAAAATGAACCTATGAGATGCAACGAATTTCAATTAAACATTTATTAATTGCATAACATTTTAGAGATGAACAAAGAATACAAAAGCCGGCGCACATAAAATCTCAAGCACAAAAACCGTGAATAGCACGGAAAGCGATATGCATTTTATTAAAGCATATTCAGCCCTTCAAAAGAGTTTAGGACTCTGCATGTCTAACTTGTGTTTCAAAGCTTACGCGGAATGAACTGCATAGTTTTCAGAGGATAAACATTGACGATAAAGATCCAAATGCAATATAAAAGTGTACCAATACCCTGGAAAATTTGTTTGCTGTATAATGTAGAAAATATTTGTGGCATGTCCTCTGCAAGGTATAAGCACTTGTGATCACTTCAATTCTTGTTTATTGGGGTTTGAATGCAAATTTCAAACGGTAAGTAAACACGAAAACGGCTTGGTATAGACTAGTCGATCAACCGTTCCTATCAATCGATCGATCGCATTATCGATAATTTGTTCGTGTAAGTCTGGATTAGTAACACGCACACCTAGGGTATCGATCAGTATCGATACTGATTATCGAAAGTTATGCAAAAACGAACGCGTATAGCGCGAACGCGCACGCATAAAAAAGGTGCTTACGGAGCAGAGCTTAAACGCGCGGATCACAAGTGCCGGAGTATTGTACACATTATGATCTGATTTATCAAAATATGGATTACCTTATGGGCTAAGACAACTGAATTGCAGTAAGGCCTACTTGCAGTATATATATTCTAGTTTTAGACAAATTTGATTTTTAGGGTATTGGTACATATGTACGTTATACTATAATTAAATGAAATAAATCCGACACACAATCTGCAAAAATGTCAATCCGAATAAATAAAAATATAATATACACAGAAACAGTTTAACTCGCACTTATTCTTGCTGTTAGTAGCACTCATTTATCGAAGTGATCTTCAAAAGAAACAATCATATTACAAATTTAAAACAATAAAATAGCAATTAGCTATACAATTTTCGATCTCAAATCAATTACGTAATGTGCCATTGAAAACTCAGCAATTTCCCCTTGAAGTATCAGGCAGATGCCTTATCATAAAAATAAAACAAAGGAGTGACATTTTTGTTTCACACTCGATCACAGGGAGTCCATGGATTCAAAATTCCCAAATATTTTCAATTTGCCAGATGTGATCTTCAGAAGGTTTCATGGAGATTTAGATTCTTTGGAAATGAGTGTTACTAATGTAAATACCAATACCCCACTTCTCACTAACCAGTTCCTTAAAAAATTGAAATAAATAATGTTAATTTCAGATAATAGACAGCAAAAATATGTACAGCATGGCCTGCAAAGCAGGATAAACCGGAAAATTGGGTTTGAATATAAGAGCAGGCATTGGTCCGTACAGCTTGACGTCTGTTTGGTAGTCAGAGGTATACTTCCGCCAGAAATGTTCATTTCCATCAGATTCAAATTTTTCATCGCCCATGAGAATAGAGTTCACGAAGGGTAGGAGTAGATTTGGAAAGTAGGGCAAAGGTTAATTTCAAAATGAAATCCTCTAATATGCTTAATCCCGCGAATAGAGTTTGGTGTAAATTTCCAAGATGAACATCAACCCATCTCATTAGGATTTTAAAAGATTCTTCGTTTATCGCAATCCAAAAGTTAATCGTTCTGTGAAAATATATTTTCGATTAGGTTTTTTTACTTACAAACTTGTCTATTTCAAATTCCTGGTGTCATAGCACACAAATCAAAACGTAATAAAGTACTTTTCTGTATTTTTTTGTAGTATTAGCAGTATTTTTTTAGAGTCATTGAACATGTTGGTCATGGAAATTGTCATTGCACGTGTCCATTGCCTAATCTTAACTATTGAACCCGTAATATACAGACTAACTTTTCTTTAATCTAGCTTCGACGATAAACATAAATGTTGGGTTTTTGCGATCATATCCCTAAGAACAGTGAAAATTAACTGTCTTTACGTAAAATCACTGAACGTGAAAAAGGAATCGTTTGATCTTTTATGTCAAAAAGATGTTATGGCTATGATGGATTCATCATGCATTTAAAAAAAAAATCAAGATTGAGTCAAAATTTGCAAGTCCATCACTTCCCTTCATTATTAATACCAAACGGTAGTTTTGTACTTACAAATGGTGTTTTGAAAGTTTGAGATCCATACGTCATGAATTTGTTGCTTTATGAGAAAAACTAATAACGATATGCTTCAAGAAAATTGTTCTTTCCGCAAGTTTTGCTCAAATTGGGGATCACAGTTATGTGTATGTTCGCATGACCAGCGAAGCACACCGATAGGTTAAACGGCTAAACTCCGCGTGACCTTCGGCTAACGGCTGATTGGACAATTTTGGAACTAACAGAACGGCCCGTGCACCTTAACGTCATTGTGTAAATTTTAAAGTTTAAATGTCCAGATTTTCACCAAAACTACGTATTCTACCCAAAGGTTCTATGACAGGTGTTTATTTTTATTTTTTATTTTTTTTTACTAATCTTCACATTGTGAACGATTTGAGCTGATTCATTCATTTTGTCGTTTTCTGGCGTGCAAATCCCGTACTCTCTCTTTAAATACTTTAATTGAAGGAGAGATTTGCAGAAGGAATTACCACGCCGAGCAAGTTTGATTATCATCTCTGTATTTTCTGTATTTATCATAAATTTGATAATGTAGATATGAATAGGGAACTTGCTCGGCAAGTTATACATGTTTTAATAACTCCCATTGCACACATACTGTATTGTCAGTGATTTATCACTGTATACTAGTATCTTCCCAAATAATTTAAAGATCGCAAAAAGTCATCCCAACTTACCATTACAAAAAGACTATGCATCCCAAATAGAAATACTACGGACTTCCAATGTATATCATTATTACCTGTCTTGTCTACAATGCCCCCTCCCCCCCCCCAAAAAAAAAATACCTACGAACCTTTTTATTAATTTCTAAATGACACTCACATTTTGAATTCCAAGCAGTTTGCCATCAAAAAGGGATGTCTGCATTTCTAGAGATTTTATTCAGACATACGACAAAATCATTGCTTCACTTTCCGATAAACACGTATAATTTTAGTGTTTATATATGAATATTTGTAAGGCCTTTAATACGATTAACAACACAATTTTGCTTACAAACATGTAATCATGACATAACAGATATAGTTAAGAGATATAGTTTACTTTTTCCGGGATTACTCATTCAATTCTTAGCAACTCGTTATCTTTCATTCAATTACCCCGCTATATATCAAATATCACTTGTGGTGTACCCCAGGGGTAGTTCTCCCTTTTTATAACGTACTCTCCCTGAACACGGAACGCGGCATTGCGAGGATTTCTCTTTAAATAATCCGATACTCTTAATTCCTAATGAATCGATCCGGCACAAGAGGCATGATATCTGGATTCTCTTCCACAGCTCATTTAACAGTTTACATCTTATTATGTCTTTACGTCAAACATGTAAAATAACAATAGTACACTACATTAGTACAAGTAATTACACACTCCTATCACCCAACAATAAGCTAATACATTGGATATCTGTCTAATCAAGCTCAGCTCATAATGAAAACCTTTTGCTTCCAAAGTATAGTTATTACACAAAATGTGCCATTATTTCAGTTCATATTACACATTTATTTTTATTTCTCGTATAATTCCTTATATACATGTCAGTAATCTATATACTTAGTATAATGTCAATTTGTAATGAATCAAATTTGTTTAATCTTAATCTACCTAAATAGCATGAAATTCATAAATCATTAATACATGTATTTGTGCTATGAGAGATATAACATGAAATGCACATATTTTTGAACAAAAATCAAATATATACATAAATTGTGATTTCTGAAATCGGACGGACTCAGACAATTTAACAAACAGTATTAATCACTCACACTACCCAAATATTACATATTGAGCAGCGATAGAAACAAAATCCTTTCAGTCTTTATAAGTTGCATTACATGTACATTACATTTTCTTCGAACGTCTCACAAGGCAGCATACATACTACGTTACGTGCTTCATGTAAATAATAACTTTGATCTCTATATCCTTGAATAAATACAAACATCAATACAAACGACCCGTCATGGAATATTTTGAGTTTGGATAAAATATGATTGAAATATGATACGTTGTTAATCAATGTTAACTAGTAATGGGGCTGGTCAATTAAATGGGTCTTTTGTTTTTTTCTTTCATTATCTTAAATTTTAATGGAATGAACATGATTTAGTAAAACAGTACTACCTACTTATGTAAGTTGTTCATGATTAGCATATTGCGTAGTCCTTTGGAAACTATCAATGACACTTAAGAACTGTCTAACATTTCTAAAACAAGAAGCCTGTCAAATAATTTAAACACATCCGTAAACATGTGCGGCCGACGAAAATAAACATTTATCATTCACACCCAAAATACCTTGAATTTCATCACAGTGTGGGAAATACGACGACTGAAAATAAATGAAGTAAAATTGGAAAATATGCACAAACAAAAATATTTTTATCCAAATTGTTTCTACATCAATTTAAGCAGTTTCTCATCTGTTCTCCTTTCTGCTTTCCATTTTTCTTAATTTATTTTGTTCTTTTGAATCTTTCTTTTGTCCTTTTACTGTCTTTAATTTCTTGCAGGAGAGATTTTAGACCAACATCTATTAATGCGCTTGTGACACGTATTACCAAAAGTCTATAGATATTCCCGAATCCTAAAGACTGTTCTGAACGTTGTAGTTACAAGAAACTTAATTAATTACAATTAATTGATTAATTTCAAAATACCCCAGTAGGGAGAAATATCTAATAAGTGAAGTGTTACATGGATTATTTACGATGGCGAGCAAGTTCGTTGTTCCTCCCTGTGTTATCAGATTCATGGTAAATTGCGTTTTTAATCAATCAGGGATTGAAAAAAAACCACTTTTATAACAAAATAAAACTTAATGACGAATTTTTCAAGTTTCAACCGACAGTTTTCGTCAGCGTTCTGAACTGACATGTGATTTGACATTGGTAACGTAACGGTCACACTGCTGAAACGAAACGAGCTACAGATTGACATCTACAAATATCGCGATTAACGTTTCTATTTTGAGACCAACATTTTTTTATTGTTATTATTATATTAAATCAGCTATCCCCAAAGGCGTTCATTCTAGGACTTTCTTTTCTTTCTGTCCCCGAGTGTGCTCCGATGTCCTCTTCACTAATAGACACTTTTGCTCGTTGTTTCACGTGTTTGACGTAGAGTAAAGCGATACAACACACAATCAAGATGAAGGCTACACAACCGAGGGCAATACCGATAATAGCGCCAGTAGATAACGTGGCATCTGGTGCGACGGCTGTGTGAACGAATAACAGGCGAGTACAACAATGTAAATTTCAGGAAACACTCACACCTTGCTTTATATTATTATCCCAGTAAAATGTAGTAAAATCACTAAAACAGCTCAGACATAATTTAGTTTGGTGAACTTTTGGGGTTATATTGGTGTTAATTAAACAAAGTTAGACAAATAATTCCATGTTTAATGCAACAATGCACTGAAGACAATGAAAACAGATTTACTAATCCTTCTTAATCCTCTTACTCAATGCAATACCATTTTCATCAATCCAGAAACTCATTCATACTTTCTGTAAAAAAAACCCATATGCCATTTGTGACAAACTGCAAATTCATTAACAAACAAGAAATGAACCCAAAGTTCACTTTACAAACAGATTATGTGGCAAATAAAGGGCTACTAAATCTGTGAAAAAAAGTATCGATGAGTACTACGAAAGCGATGTCTGCTGTTACTTGGTCAATCACATAAAAGAACATTAAGAAATCTTACCATTGTCGCAATTAGTTCCCAGGTAGCCAGGAGCACAACTGTTCAAATAACAAACAGAGCAAGCAATTATAATCAATACGTCAATCGTTTAATTACATAACGAAATAATAAAGTAAGTTTATAAAACATTATAAAACCGAAAACATTGGGACGCTGGTCAAATGACTGATAGTTGACATGGGAACTTTTAGTTATGTACCGGCATATCTCAGTAATGCCAGATAATTATGGTCGTCTTCTTAAACTTTTTTGAGTTTTCTACAACGCAACTGATCATTATAGTTCATAAAGTCGATGTGAACTCAAATCTTTTAGTCAAGAACTCCTATGGCAAATTAATCCAACCGTCAATAATGACCAGGTTTTGTTTGAAAAATACTGATATTTATTGTCCCTTGAAATGAATTATTTTTATTTTATTAACAGTATGTATTTTCATTAGTCCTGCTTGTACTTACCTACAGTTTCTTGATGCATAGCCGGATATCTGGCAGGTTCCCCCATTTTGGCAGAAATTATCACAAGAAACCTCAGCTACAAAGACAAACGTAATGATAATTCACATTCGAATTTATTCAATTGAAACGGACAAGATTGAAGTAAAAGTAACGTTAAAGCTATCCTAATAGTTTGATTTTTTTGTTAAGGTTTTTTGGAGATTCGAACTGTTGAAGTTCCCATTGTTAGTTGGGGAGGGGTAGTTAATTGTTAGTGCTGTGCACTTCACAGTTAAAGGTTGCACATAAAACATTGTGCCGATAGAATTGTATAAAATAATTAAAGTTCATTTTCAATCAAATATACGGTTAACCTTCACAAATATTTATCAAAAAATATTAATTACTTTCCATGTTAGTTTATTTGTCGAAATCTCATGTGGAAAAATAAACATGGTATTTTGCTGCTCCAACGGTTGCAACTTGACCAATTACTATAAATCGTCGGCGTTCATCCGAACCGTCGTATCGCTATACGACAATTTGATTGACCGCACCCCCGGGAGCGAACGCGTTCAAACCAAACTGTCGTATCCATCATTCATAATACACGTAACATACGACAGTTCGGTTTGAACGCGTTCGCTCCCGGAGACGCGGTCAATCAAACTGTCGTATATTGATACGACGGTTCGGATGAACGCCAAGGAATTGTTGATAACGGAACACTTATCAAATCCGACAAAATAAGTGTTGTGTATTATGTATATAAAATGTATTTATAATTTGGAAAGTACTGGCCTATAATTTCTGGATGTAGTTTAGAAATCACTGTACCTTTACATGAGTTAATATTGCTTGTTGAAAACAAACTAAAGCAAATCAAATCTAATGAAACTTGATTGTTATGAATAACCAACTCAGATGATCAATGTTTTTCTATGAACTGACTGACGGAGACAGAAAATGAAGGAAAGAAATGACCAAGCGAGATGAAGACTGAAGAAAGAACGAGGAGAAAGGATTGATTTAGAGGGCAGTGATGTAGGCAGAGATAGCGAGATATTTAACGTATTAAATATCTGGTATCCAAACCTTGGATCGTGAAGGCAGTTACTGTGTAAACAATTCCACTCTCAGTTTGATCCGTTAAGTTTGTCGACGAGTTAAATCCAGCGTTGTATACAGTTGCTGCAAGGGAAGCTGCACTACCACCATTTGATCCGAACACCTCTATCTCGACACTGGCCACAATGCTCCCGTTGGTAGTACTGCTCACTCGAAAAAAGATGTTATTGATGTCGATCCCAACGTGTCCAATGATCTGTAACAATAAAGGATGGGGAGAAACAATGCACAAAACAAATAACACAAAAAGCAAAAACACGTAATTTTGCCATCTCTTCCCAAGACTTAGTTTCCCCTATTCCCCATTGGGCAGCAACATGACTCTTCCAACGTTCCTGTTACGGCACATATTGTCGCCGCGTCACAAATTGTCGCCGGCGATAATCTGTGACGCGGCGACAATTTGTGCCGTCAGGTTTTGAACAAATCGGCACAGATTGTCGCCGGCGACAATTTGTGACGCTCTTGCTGACATCACTTTTTGCCTCACTGGCGACAATTTGTGCCATGAAAAAAAACACAGCGGCACAGATTGTCGTCACCGTCACAAATATGTTTGTGTCTGTTTGTATGTCTGTTCGTGTGTATATATGTGTGTCAGTGTCTGTGTGTGCTTGTATGTCGAAGTGCGTCTGTGTGTCTACGTGTGTATGTGTCTGTTTGTGTGTCTGTATGTGTCTGTGTGTCTGTATATGTCTGTGTGTCTGTATGTGTCTGTGTTTGTTTGTGAGTTTGTGTGCCTGTTTTGTCTGTCTGTATGTTTGTTTGTCTGTGTCTGAATGTGTCTGCGTTTGTATGTGTCTGTGTGTGTCTATATGTGTCTGTTGTCTGTTTGTGTGTCTCTGTGTTGTGTGTTTGCTTGTATGTGTCTGTGTGTCTGTATGTATGTCTGTGTGTTTGTGTGTGTGTCTGAATGTGTCTTTGTGTGTATGTATGTGTCTGTGCGTCTGTATGTGTCTGTGTGTGTCTATGTGTCTGTGTCTAGTCTGTGTGTGCCTGTTACCTGTTTGAGTGTCTCTGTTTTGTGCGTTTGTCTGTATGTATCTTTTTATCTGTATGTGTCTATGTGTCGGTATGTGTCTGTGTGCATGTTTGTGTGTCCGCGTGTTTGTCTGTGTGTCTAATTGTGTGTCTGTGTGTCTGTGTGTATGTCTGTGTGACTGTATGTTCTGTGTGTCTGTGTGTCTGTGAGTATGCATCTGTTCGTCTGTCTGCGTGTTTGTCTCTGTGTCTGATTGTGTGTCTCTGTGTGTCTGTATGTGTCTTTGTGTTTGTTTGTGTGTCTGATTTTATGTCTACATGTGTTTGTCTTCTTCTGTGTGTTTCTGTGTGTGTGTGTGGGTACATGTGTTTACGTGTATATGGGGTTTGTGTATCTCTGTGCGTGTCTCTGTGTGTGCATGTATGTTTGTATGTCTGCGTGTATGAATGTGTCTGTGTCTCTGTATGTGTATGTGCTTCTGTATGTGTCTGTGTGTGTATGTATGTATCTGTATGTGTTTAGTCTGTAAGTTCCTGTTGTCTGTATGTATGTTTGTATGTCTGCGTGTATGAATGTGTCTGTGTCTCTGTATGTGTATGTGCTTCTGTATGTGTCTGTGTGTGTATGTATGTATCTGTATGTGTTTAGTCTGTAAGTTCCTGTTGTCTGTTTGTGTGTCTGTGTGTCTGTATGTATGTCTGTGTGTTTGTATGTCTGAATGAGTCTGTTCGTGTGTCTGTGTGTCTCTCCGTCTGTATGTTTCTGTGTCTATGTGTCTGTATGTGTCTGTTATCTGTGTGTTTCTGTATGTCTGTATCTGTTTTGTTTGTGTGTATGTGTTTGTTTGTGTGTATGTATGTGCATGTGTCTGTTTGTGTGTCTGTGTGTTGTGTGTTTGTGTGTCTGTGTGTCTGCATGTGTTTGTCTGTGTGTTTGTCTGTATGTCTACAAGTATGAATGTGTCTATTTGTGTCTCTATGTATCTGCGTGTTTGTATGTCTGTGTGTGCTTGTATGCGTGTGTCTGTTTTTGTGTGTGTGTGAGTTGGTAGTTGGTGTGGTGTTGGAAAGAGGATGTACAAGTGTATGGTGTGTATTTGGATGCCTGTAAGTGTCTGCGTAAGCTTGTGTGTGGTTGTGAGTGTCAGGCAGACACACAGCCGTACAAACACATAAACATAAAAACAGGCACATACAGACACATACATGCACAAACACACAGAAACATTAAGCCACACAAATAGACACACACAGAGACGCACAGACTCACACACAGAAAAACACACAGACACACAAAAACACACATAGACACATAGAGGCACACAGACAGAACAGATACACACAGACACACAAAAAGACACAGACACACAAGCACACAGAAAAATACACAGACACAGACGGACAACACACAAACACAGACATATACAGACACACATGTAGACACACAGAGACACACAGACACATACTGTACAGACACACAACACATACAGACACACAGATGCAAACAGACACACAATTAGACACACAAACACGCAGACACACAAACATACACAAAAAGACAGACACACGGACACACAGAGACATACAGACACGCAGACAGATACACACAGAATCACACACAGACAGTCAGATAAATACAGACAAACAGACACATAGACACAGAGACACACACATACACACAAACAGACACACAAACAGAACAGATACACATAGACACACAAACAGACGCACACAGACACTTACAGACAAATAGAAATATACAGACACACGCAAACACACACACAGACATACAAACAGACACACAGACACATACAGACAAACACGCAACACACAGACACACAAACAGACAATAGACACATCCAGACACATTGACAAACAGACCCATACAGACGCACAGACACACAATCAGACATACAGACAAATATGCAGACACACAAACAGTCACATACAGACACACTCATACAGACTCACTGACACACAAAGAAACACATACAGACATGCAAACAGACACACAGATACACACAGAAACACAGAAACACACACACTCGAAAACACACAAATAGAACAGACACACACAGACACACAAACAGACACACATAGACACAGAGACACAGAAACATACAGACACACACAAATACACACAGACAAACACAGATACACACACAAACAAACAAACATACATACAAAGACACACACAAACACAACCACAAACACAGACCCATACAGACTAGAACCATACAGACACATGGACACAGACGCACAGACACATACAGACAATGAACAGACACATACAGAGACACAAAGACACATACAGACACACAGACACATACAGACACAAACATACACATACAGAGACACACAAACACACGGACACAAACACAATCAGATAAACAAACAGATACACAAACAGAAACATGCTAACACACACAAGCACACCTAAACACACACACACACATACACATACACACATACCCACAAACACATAAACTTATGCCTCAACAGGCTTTGATTATTGCTGGCGACAATGCTAGTAACTGTTTTCCTACGGGTGGTTATTTCACCTCATTAAACATAGAATTAGTGTGGAATACTTATTTAGCATTTCATTTCCAGCCACTGTTGGTGTTTAGTTTCCATCAATTTGGTCGACTTACTTTTTTGCCAAATACCCATACCCATTTCCCTAGATCAATACTTAACCCGTTTGCTACATGTCTAGGGATGGACACATAAATAAGTCATTCAGAATTCGTCTTAATAAACACGAAGTTCATTTATACAAACAATAAAAGCTTTAAGATCGGTCAACAAATTCATCTGTTAAAACGCAATTTGCATTTCTCATAGCTTGTTATACAAGTTTTTTTTCAGAATAAAAACATCTGGTACAGTCGTGATTATAAGAATGATTTGATTTATAACTGATTTCTATTAACAGCATTTGTTCATTTATGAAATGATATACATTATTTCCACTGCTAAAATTATTCTTCACATCACAGACATTTTTTCATCAAATATATTTTCACATCTCTTGAGTGGTGTTGAAATTAGGCCTTACATCTCCTAAGAACATTTATTTTGGCCATATCTACTGATCACCACATTTTTTTTCTTACGGTAGCGGCGATGTTATTAACTTTAAAAAAAATATGAAAATAAGGTCACGTAATAGGCTTTACAATAAACTTTCAAATATATTGTGAAGTTACAATTTAGTGAAATTGTTCAGAGGTCTTTCTTACCGCGTTGCCGAGATACCGTTGAAAGTTACTGAATTCCGAGCTGCCACGATTATTCAAATCGGTTGTTACGTATGCTTCGCGTCCGTTGATTGCACCGACAGTTACATCAGCTGGAAGTGTCTTGAAAGCTGGGGAAAAAAGGGCAATTTATCAGATTCACTATAAGTAAATCATTAAAAAGCAAGACCTAAGGATTTACAATGTTTTACTTAGATATTAAGCAGTACAGCTACAACAAATAAACGTGTATTACAGATAATTATACAGAAAAGGAAATGTTTTATCCATAGGAGTAGCGTTTATGAAGGGCTTTGAACCTACTTTCGAAATCCACTCCCTGCTGCAGATATATATAGATAAATTAATAATAGATATATAAATGGATATATAGATAAATGGATAGACAGATGGGTAGATGGATAGAAATGATATTCGGTCGATATGTACACTCACCGAAACATTCACCCCTCCATAGCTTAGTGCCTGATGTACAACTTGTATCCGGTCCTGCAACGTACACGGATGAAAGTGAAAGTAATCGTGATATGCTTTTCGTATCATTTACATGTTACACATTGTATACTGAACAGGTCATTACCAACTATTTGCCAAAATCACAATTGATTATCAAATAACCAATAATCAAGCACTTAATCATGCGCGATCTCACCCACCAACTAACCACCCATCCTTTCGTTAACCCAACCAACCAACCGAAATCTAAGTTAAGTAAAATTACCTTGCAATAAACTGATCAAACAATTAGGTCATGTGCAATTTATCTACCGACCTTACTATAAACCAATCTGTAACCAACAAACCCAACTATCAATTCAGCCGAAGCATTTATTCAATCAATAATATCACTTACGATTAGGTCAATGACCTGGTCAACAATAAAACGTCCCAACCAACATACCACCCAATAACCCAACTAACTAAAGTTAACAATCAACCAATCAATTAACCAAACGGTCAACCAATCCACCCAACTAACCAGCCACTTCTGCAAGAAGTCAAATCAATCCATCAATTTACCAATCATTCCACCAATTAGAATGCATCCGCATGAATACGACATACGAACCTGTGACTGTGAGCGAAATTACGCCAAAACTCGTGTTTCCTGCTGTCAGTACAGCATTGCTGCCCAAACTGATTTCGCTGATCTCTTGAGCAGACGACTGTGCCGAAGCCATGGTCTGACCAGAAACAGTCACTGAAGTGTTTGCCACAACACTCCCATTGCTGAAGGATATCACTTCACATGTAACATCGTCTGAAGAAACGCGGGTCAGTCTGATGATGAGATCTACGACCTGTGTGAAATCAGTTATTGACAAGTTGAAATAGTTTTACTGTTTTTTCTACACTGCAATAGTCAATATTAAACCTGCACTGGCGTAACAGTCGAAGGGTGGTGAGGGCAGGGGGAGGCAGACTGCCCCCCCCCCGAAGAAATTTCAGGAGGATAATCCACCACACCACCGGGAAAATGAAAGGAAAGGACGTATATTTGGGACTTAGTCACCGGGAAATTTTTGGCTTGCCCCCTTCCCGATAACAGGCACCTGTTACACTGCTGTGAACCTGTGCTCATCAATGATTTTGCTGGAATAGTAATATCAATATTTAAATGATTACGCATTTGATGATTAGATCTTTCATCTCCTTCTTATTTTTGTGATAAAAGGTCCGATGTCATTTGCTGATCTGTAATCTTATAAATGTTAGATTAACGCTTTCTACATGTAAGCAGAATGACCTATTTAGTCATTACAGAGCTGCCAAGTGGTACTGATTTTCAGTACTTTCTACTGAAATTGGCGATGAATACTGAAGATTGTTCCGTAATTCTACTGCATTTATGTTAGTATTACTGATTTTGACTCAGAATATGACAAATTTCTGATTTTTTGCCATGAAACTACTAAGGCATTGATAAAAGTTGGCAGCTTTGGGAAAATCTTCTCCAATTGGATAACCATTGTTTAATTTGCAGTTAATAAACTAACAGAAGGATCTAAAAACAACAAAATACTTTGATTTCATTTGAAATAAGCCACTTGTTGTCAAGTTAAAGCCGATTTATTTTTAACGTCCTGCTTGGAGCATATTGTAAGGCCTTCTGCCAGCAATGCACGCAACGAATAAACCACATCATGTGGCATAAAGTACAGAGGGACAAGCCAACGCATGACTGAAAGGCACACCCTACACTAATATCTGAAAACATTAGAGATGAAGAGTGAGGATGAGCAAATGGGTAATAAGGATTAGCATGCTAATTGAATATATCATGGTCTAGATCAACAGTCTGCAACATGAAATCAAGATCTCTGTTATATGGGCAGCCATCGTCGGTTGTCCGGCAGAAGGGTCCTAGCATATGTTTCCAGCAGAAGGGCCTTTTACACTATTGTCTCTAACTTTAAAACCATTTTTTTTTCACATGAAATCAAAATGATGTGATATTTTTAGATCTATCTGTCAGTCTGTTAAGTGTAAATATCAAATAAGGCAATATTTCTCAAATTAGAGAAAATTTTCTGTCAAGGCCCTTCTGCCGGGAACATATGCTAGGGCCCTTCTGCCGGACAACTAACGCCGTTATTTCATGTGGACCTCTGCAGTCTCCCAGACCTAATACAGGTATGTGACCGAACAAACCAAGGCCAGTATGTACAACCTCCTTCAGTCCATACAGTCCACCCAAGTAATTACCTGAAGTAAATTTCCCTTAAGTCATATGAACGTAACGTTTACTTACAAACTATGTGTAAATAAGTAACCAAACCTCGTTCAGTAATAATATTGGAATTTCGTAAGTTTATTTAGATATAAATGAATATCTAACTTCCGAAAGGGCGTAGATCCTTTTTCACAATTCCGAATAAATGAGATTTTCCAGTTCTCCCATATTGCCATGTTTCTGAGTTAAACTTACTAGAGCTAGCAAAATGCACTGCAATGCCAGTGCAAAACCAAACTGAGAAAAAAATGTAAGTTTCCTTCTGATTCGTGTTTTGGTTTAATGATCCCCTGTTGGAATTAAACTAAAATTGATGTACCCCCTCTTAAACATAAAATCATTGTTTTCTTCACTATTTTTACCCCTTTCTGTGGGAATTTCAACTTCTCATTTGGGGGTCATCCTATGGAAATATTGAAATAGTATGAGTTTTGCCCCCCCCCTCCAAGGCAAATAAACAAACACACGTTCGTTGAAAATGGATGCACGGCCTTTTGGAAAAAGATCTTCAAATATAGGCAGTGGCGTATCTAGGAAATGCAGCCCCCGGGGCAAGTGCTAAAATTGCGCCCCTTCCAACAATTGGAACAGGGGGGCAAGTACTGAAATCGCGCCCCTTCCAGCAGCTTCCACCTTGGCCAGTGTCGAAATCGCGCCCTTTCCAACTTTTTTGGCCGGCAGCTTCAAGAGTTATTCGTGAAATTAATACTTCAATGTTTTTTTTCCTCCCCCTTTTCTACCAGTTTCTTCCCTTTTTCTTCATTTTCCCTTGTTTTACTTCAAACTTTTGCCGTTTTGCGCCCCCCTCTGAAAGTGGCGCCAGGGGCACGTGCCCCCTTGCCCCCCGCTAGATACGCCACTGAATATAGGTTCATTTGAACCCTTTGAGCCGTTGAAGGTAATTTCCTCATAATGAAACAGGTATTGAGGTTTAGGAAGGTAAAGTAAACAAGAGAAATACATACATTTTCACAGACTTCTTCTGCTAGCTGTTGGAATTCCGGCGATGAACGGTTAGCTAAATCAGCAGTAAATACGAGCGGTTGCCCATTTCGTGAGGTAAGAGTCAGGACCATCGCAGTTGACACAGTAACTAAAAACACGAGACAAAACACCAAATTAAATGTCACAGAAGGTATTGCATTCTCTGATGATTTTAAAATAAACCTTTCTGGTTCAAGTGAGTTACGCAAGTGCTCTTCGCATCACTGACATGAAACAAATTAATTCTTTAACATGCCCAAGAAATTGCAGGTCTTTGGACATTGTGTCTATTTGTGTGGTGCTACATCAGCTCTGTCTTGCTACAAATTGTGACTTGTAGAAGGCTAAAACATTCTGTTGGATCGGAGATAGATACTATTCGGGTTTGACTTTAAATGTGAGATATCTAGGCTAATCAAATTCTATCCAAGAAGTTCATAGTAGTAATTGGTACTCGGCTATTATTTTTAATATACATGTATTTTTTTCAGAATTAAAGTAGCCCACTGTTTCTGTATGTTATGCAAAAGGAGTTGAGATGAAGGGATTTGCACAATTCAAAGTGCCATTCAAACAACAAAATATTGAAAAAAAAAAGTTATTTTGGTAAAAGAGAAATTTGGAGGTTTTGTGCCAGGCAATTGTTACATCCATTAAAACATCATGAAATATCTATTGTAATCATTCCCAATTTTACTTCTGCCAAAATACATCCGGAATAGATCCGTTTATGTTACCAGTTACTAAAGGTGCTAGATTAACCTTTTTGAAATCAATTTTCAATTATTTGTTATGCTGTATCTCATTTTGATTATGTAAAGAAATTATTTCAATTACATGAATTTCTGGATCGATAATATGAAATAATAACCAGATTAATTGTTTTTGTTCGTGCTAAACCAAAGAAATTACCTAATATCAAATACACATCAAAAGAATCAGGTAACCTAGATTTTTACAGAGGTTTTATTGTCCTCCTATGATGCAAGAGACATGAGGTTAAAAAAATCATGCCACAAAATTGTTCTATTGATTAGGCAGTTATTTGAAACTAAACATTGTAAGAACTACATGTATGCGTTTACGTACCTATGGTGCCGGGTGTGCTATTTGTCATAACTGTAGACATTGTTGTTGAAGGTGATTCTGGGTGAATTAAACACAACAATTGAATATCATTGCCTTGGAAAATATATTGAATATACATAAAATATACAATACCCATGCATTGGAAGGGTCTTAAAAAATATATATCTAGATAGAAAATTTTGGTATTTGTGATTACTGTTATTTAATTCAAATAGATGAAATGGAGATGGGCAGGAACTTGTCTCGAACACAAGACAACAAATGGACCAAGAAACTCACAGAATGGCAACCAAGAACAGGCAAGAGAAGAAGAGGCCGAGAAAAGAGGAGATGGAGAGATGAAATATTAACATACGGAAACACGACAACTTGGAATAGATTGGCAACGAATAGAAGTGAATGAAAACGGATTGGGGAGGGCTTCATCCAACAATGGTTGAACAACGCCTGATAATGATGATATAGATGATGATAATGATGATGATGATGATGATGATGATGATGATGATATTGATGATGATGATGATGATGGTATTGATGATGATGATGATAATAATGAAAAACGCTGGTATATAGAATAGACTACCATGGAGGGACCTTTAGCAAAGTATAGGAGCTAGAAACTCATAGTAGAGTTACAATGACCGTTCGGCTTTGATTTGCTTTCTTGTCTGGTAGAGACAAAACTTCTACTTTTCTATTTGCCTATATACTACTTTTCGACCCTTGGATTGCATGGGTGTTCATCATGTATGATATGTGAAAATTATTCACGATTTACAAATGTGAATCATATTATGAACATGACTGATTTTATGCATAATTCTCATGCTTATTATCATTTATAGACTAATACACGATTACTGAAATGCACTTCAAACTCAGCATTTCACATCAGTTTCCTTTCTACGCCTTAGACGATAGAATATTGCCAATATTTTCATTAATATACAAGTAATTTCAATTTTGTATCATTTTTCTTATTTCATTAAGCAGTAATCAAATATGTACATATGAAATCAGATCAGAAGACATTGATAACATCACAGACGCTTTGCACCCAAGCATACTGCAAGGGTATGAAAAAGGTTTACCCAATAACAAATGGTCTGCAAATATTCTTCCCTGTTAAAACCCGAAATCGCAGACGTTAAAAAGTTGTATCATTAAGGGCAACGATATAAATTCTTCAAATGATATAAGTTTACTTAAAAGTAAAAAAGTGTGATTCCACAAAAATCTCTTCTCGACTAGAATTACATTTATAGTGGTCTTACCGATACAAGTCCCATTTTCATCAGTGTATCCCTGCATGCAGTCACAACGGTAAAGCCCGGGTAAGTTAACACAAACTCTCTTCTCAGTGGCATTGCAGCTATGGTTGCCCATGGAACACTCGTCTATATCTGAAATTTGAGGTCGGGTGTTATACGAATACTAAGAAAAAATGTCACATAGAAAAGGAGACTGACACTGTACCTTGATTTAGATTTCCATGTACGTAAATATTTCTGGATATTCTTATACACTGGTTCAGTGTATGTCCATATGGTCAACAAATAAAGAAATAGTGATAATGCACATTTACACATTAGAGTGTATAGGTGTCCTTATGTGTGATATTATGACAAATCTCTGCTTAATAGGTCCTGATAATGGGATCTAAATTTCTTTTTGTTACTTTTAAATATTTATATAGTTTTCTCAAACTAAGTCCTCAATCCAAAATGCATCACACTAAAATTTGTTTT
>JZLH01S0172709.1:24585-53359 GCA_001188425.1 Eucidaris tribuloides | reverse complement strand
AAATGAACTTTACGACAATTTACACTCAATGGGTAACGCGCAAATTAGTTTCAATATTCTTTAGATATCATTATGTCCAATGTGAGATACGTAAGTCATTGGATGATAAACAAGCAACGCAATATCGTATGATCTTCACGTTATATTAATGTTACTTCGAAACGTAACCTATGGTTAGCTATGGTTGTCTGGTTAGTTATCCCGAACAAATTTCACATTAAGTATGCTAATTTTGCACGAAATTAGAATTTACCTCTTAATCACTTAATACAGCTAACAAATTGCCAGTTTTTGGTCTAGACACTCTTTGTAGCATTCGTATGTAAAAAAAAAATCGGCATTAAAATAGATTTCTTATGTATTTTGTTTTTACGTTTTTGCTATTTTTAGGTGGGACATGCCAGTACGAAAGGTTGCGTAACTTTTGAACTGCGTCGCGAATTTGGTATCAAAAGATGCCCAAGATTCGATAAAAAAAAAGTCACCGAACACCGCGGCGACTGCCTTGCGCGTGGCGGACATGATGCGCAAAACGTCTATGGGGTGGGGTGGATTCCATCTCCCGGTCCTTTGAAGGTTAAATGCACATGAACTGTCAGCTGATAAACATTCTGCAACACAACGGTGTATTGAAGAAAACTGGAAACGTTGGTCAATGATTTTCACTTTCTAAAAGCACATAATCATCGTTTTGAACTGGAATTTTCAGGACTTCATTTTTCGACCTTATCAGAGACATTGGCAGCATGGGAAATCATGTATCTCATTTTTTTTTACTAGAACCATTGTTATACACAAACCTGTGCAGACATCTCCCGATCCGCCAAACCCTACATTGCACGTGCAAAAATAGCTTCCATCCGTATTGGTACATTCACCGTTCCTGCAAATGTCCGGAAACATTACACACTCGTCGACGTCTGTAAATATAGAAAATGAATGTAATTTCAATAATAACTGAACGATAAGATGAGACTATTTTGACATGCCGATTAACGTGTGTAGAAGGGGAGAGCAAATTTGAGTGTGTTGTAGCTGTATTGGACATTACATGTTTGGGATTACACTTTGCATTTTTCTCAGTTAATGGGAGTTAATGATCGTTAGTCGGTCTCTTGGTAAAATTTTATCGAGAAGGTTTTAATACAACACCAGATACTAACAAAATTACTGAACGATAAGATGAGACTATTTTGACATGCCGATTAACGTGTGTAGATGGGGAGAGCAAATTTAAGTGTGTTGTAGCTGTATTCGACATTACATGTTTGGCATTACACTTTGCATTTTTCTCAGTTAATGGGAGTACATACTGTATATTTTGAGTACACATACTGTAGATATGATTTGCACCAAAGTTACCTGGTTCAGAGACAATACTATTGGGCTCCAGCCGATTGGTTCCCGATGTCAATCCGGCTGTGAACTCGGCCTCCAATGCTGAAGTGTCCAGTGTGTTCGTTGTGGGAAGATCGACTCTGAAAATTACCGTCACGTACTGCGCGCTTATTGAGTAGTTCGAAACTGACACTTGTTGTACGTTGTTAACAAGCACTCTGCCTCTGAGAAGTGTAAGAACCTGTAAACGAAAATATATAAGGACATTTAACCGTCACTGGTATTTTATGCAAAGAATTCATACTGATGTTATGAACTTTTATAAATATTTACTCATGTTAAGAATACTCATATTCGTAGCCCCACATTAACCCCCATGCCAGCTCACCGATTGATTCGTAGAAATACTGATATCCTGAATAACATAAAATTTTGCTAAATGACAACAGTATAAAGATAACTGAAGACTGTTGGATAAAATTTCCGGTTTTTATATTGTTTATCGTACATAATTCACTGCTATCAAACTAAATTCATAACGTTTGCGAAATCTATAATGGTGGTGTTCATTTTGCACATTTTTTTCAATTGAAAAATCCTCACGTTACCATAAGCACAACCTTTTAACCCTAAATCTAATCCAAAACCTTAATCTTAAAACAAAATCCCAACGGAGTAACGCTGTGTTTGTGCATGCGCATAGAGTCTGTGTCATAAATGCCAGTACATTCAACTAAAGTCATCTCCAAAAGATTAAAATTGTCAAATTAGAGCAACACTTACGTCATCAGCAAGGGCTTCCTGTGTACTCGTGGTCGTGATGACGTCAGGATAGTTGATAGCGCTGAACCCTTTGATGAAGTCAAACCGAACGCTTAAAAACAACGTGTTGGCAGCTGTTGAGCATTAAAAAAACACGCAAATATGTAAAAACATTGTTTACAAAATATGGGCATGGTTATAGTCCCCGCAAGTGGGATTTAAGTTAACCAGTGTAATGAAGTCCATTAAGACACACTAAATAGTAAACGGGAGGGAAACACATTCAAGTAAATAAAGGAGAAAACTCGTAAACAGGAGTATTTTGAAAAATCGTAGAACGTTTATTAAACTACATAATAACGTATATTTAATACAAAATTTCACTTTAAAAATCATTTTTTGTCAGCGTTTTTCACGTTTAATATGATAGACGTTTCGTTTTGATTCAAAAAATTCAACAGTTGCAGTAATGAGGTCTGCAATTGTTCTTTAAGAAATGTAGAATATGCTCAATATTGACGCTAACAATTTTTTGGGAATAATGCAATTTGATTTTTAAATTCAAAAGATAGTGCTGATGTCTTTTTGCGAATTAATGCGAAGAAATATAGTGGAAGCAATGAATACCGAACAGATACTAAGAAGTCTGAATTTGCGGTCAAATGAGAAAGTGTTTTGTTAGTCTGCAGCTTCGAGAGAGGTTTTATTTTTTTTACAAGAAATGATTGATATTACCAAACGAGATGAAATAAAATCTACCATGAATCATGGTCTTAAGGCTATCACGTTGTAAATGCGTTTTTCCTTTGTCTTCCACCCGTTCAGCCCTTCAAAGGCAGATCGTGATCAAGTCATTGTAGTATGAGCACACATGTATAATAGGTTAGAATTTGATTACCTGTGCACGTTCCATTGTCTCGACTGTACGTCTCTATGCAATCACAACGATAAGAACCAACGAGATTGACACATATCTCCTTGGCACTAACATTGCAGTTATTGTAGCCTGTCATACACTCATTAATATCTGTATAAAGAAAAAAAAAGCGACGTGACCAAATTTAGCTTGATATAGGTGTTTTTTTTTTCTACATTATATCTCGGATGTGCCCCAATTAGCGTTGTCTTATGCTGAGCTCCTTAATACTCCGTCACGAATAGTAACCAATAGGAAATTAGAAATGATAAAATTAAGTTAGATAAAGAATGAAACAAAATCATATTCCTCGAATGGAGAAATCACAAAACGTGTCAAACACATTTCTAAAATTAAAGAGTTACATGTATAAATTTGTTTTACTGCATAACGCTTCTGGATATGTGATATTTCATGTCACCAGAAAATGTCATATCTGGGTTTTCAATATCATGCATGTTTAAACAATATTCTGAAAGGAAACGGGAAAGAAAATAAGAAAACGTACGGTTGGTATCTATGTGAATCCGTGTTTTATATGAATAAATAAATATAGGGGATTGGGTTGAATATGATGCCTGTACGATAGCTGAAGTATAAAAATTTACTTCCCAACGGAATTGTATTAACAAATAAGTCTCAGAGGATCGATATAAATAATGATGCCGGAAACAGGCAAATTCTCAACGGTGTCAGGATGTCGCTCAGTCATGTGTCCCGAGCATTTGTTGTACTTTAAATTTTATTCGTGGATGCCTGCTTTGGGGGTCTGAAAAAGATCCCGATATTGTTTGTGTAATGAGTGAGGAATAATTATCAATGGTGATACTAGGCTGTCTGTAGTACTGGAGATAGCAAATATACTGCAGAAAATGGGGTGCCAATCAAACACCCTATACTTTTGATATTAAGGATGGCATTCCTGGTGTTTAAAGTATTTTTTTTCTTTTTTAATCACCCTTGGCATTGAAATTTTACACCCTATCTGATAAATATCTAGTGGTGAGCAACAACATGCGTATTTAATTTAATACTCCTGAATACTGAGATTTTGGCAGTACATAATAATCTACAGTTTGATTTACTACACACTAATGTCATTAGACCAGATACTGGTCTTTTTTATTGCATCATATTTTCCCCAATCACGCACTCATACCCTCTGCCATACTACACGCTGATCGCGCTGGCCCCACTAATCTGTCCGCCCGCACGTACTGAATGTTGGTGCAGCATCGCTGGCTCTGCTGTGTGAGCTGAGCGGTGTGCGCACGCGTACCGTCGGAACGAATATCGCATAGAGAGCAGTCCAGGCAGTGGACTATAATGTCATACGTACAGTTGTACGGATTATACCTTGGCATGTTTTGGGTGCACTGTTCAGGTAGCCACTTCCGCAGCTACAGTTGAAGTCTCCCGGGATATTGGTACACATGGAGATATCGTCCGGGCAGGAGTCTACATTAGCAGCACATTCGTCGAAGTCTGTTGAAAGCAATGGTCAAGAAGTGCTTGCGATTTCATCAACACAATATATGATGGGAGTTACCGACTGACTTTATTTGATTTTGATATGACTTATTTATCGTATGCTTCTTATTACCATGTCATTCCATACAATACAAAAAAAATGTCATATATAGTCAATATAGTATTACCCCTTACGCGGAGACCTCGGTAGTTATTTTCTCTCATCCTCTCTTTTTCTTTCTTTTTTTGTTGAAAAAAAAGAATTTTATACAATATCACAAGTTTCTTTTAGTTTTCTTTTTGAGGGTTCCTCAAAATCTAAGCCCAGCTTTCTAGAACATACAAGGCAAATAGGTTTTGGTTGTTTGATGATATAGGAAACTATACGTAAACGTACGTGGAACGTGTTACTACACGCGTTGGTTTAGTGATTTTACCTGTACAATTTGCACCGGAATCAATATACCCATCCACGCAGGAACAGAAGGCAGACCCTACCGTGTTCAAGCAATTGCTGTTCGGTCCACAGAAGGCGAGTGTATCATCACATTCATTAATATCTAGAAAGAAAAAGAGTATTAAATTTGTTGGGATTAGCTTGCAAACCTGTCTAATACAAAATGCATTATGTAACGACCCATGCACGTGTGCACTCGTTCTCCAAACTAGAATAGACAAACAACACGTAAAAACGAAAAAGATATCTGATAATCGCAAGCACATTTGCCTGGTACATCCAAAAAACTATACTTTTAATATAATTATCGTAAATATTTTCCTGTGCATTAAACTGTCAAATTGTCTTCATGAAAAAAGAAAACTTGAAACATTATGCGGTGGGCAATATTGTCCTATGGTCTTCAAACTGATTGACAGTCTTTTATACCTTATGTTTTTGTCTGAAAGATTGTGTAAAATACTGTTTTGTTTTTTTCTGAAAAACCAAAAGCATACCCCAAACCAAGCACAGAATAAAGTAACGAACTATTAAACTATGTCATAAACGTGTATTGCATCCAGCTTTTCGTTTTTGTCATCAATAGATTGGTGAGAATAAAATCTTAATTCGGTGCTTGAATATCATTATCGTCGTCATCATCATCATCATAATCCTCCATCATCATCCATCATCATCACCCATCATCTTCCATCATCTGAAATTCTTATCCTCCGTTATCGATCATCATCCATCACCGCCATGATCATCGTCATCACTATCATACATCATCACCCATCATCCATCATCATCAATCATCATCAATCATCATCAATCAACATCAGATCATCATCATCATCCATCATCATCACCCATAATCTTCCATCGTTAGCCTTCATTTCCATCATCCATCATCACCACCCATCATCATTATCCATCATCATCACCCATTATCTCACTCATCTTGTTCGTCTTTAATCTTTAACAACAATAGTGTCGTTTTTATCATTACAATTATCATAATCATCGTTATCATCATCACCTCATCATCATCATCGTCACCACCACCATCGCTAACGTCATTATCACCATCATCCTATGAAACAAGATCATAGAACATGACAGTACAACAAACAATATGGTCAAATCAAATTAGATAGATACCTGTGCAGAACGTTCCATTTCCTGTAAATCCCGCATTACACACGCAAGAGTAACTTCCTGGTGTGTCTGTGCATGTGCCCTGGGCGTGGCAGAGGCCTGGTGTATCTGAACATTCATCGATATTCGTACAACCCGAGTAAGGATCCCCTATGTACCCGGGTTGACAAGTGCATGTGTACGAACCAGTGGTATCCGTGCATACGGTGTTAGCTCCACACGGGGAAACGTTACATTCGTTAACATCTGTATGTCATTATTGATAATTAAATGAACAGATAAATAAACAAATGCATAGATATTTGTCTTTCTGTATATCCTTTAATTTTTATCATGAATTGGTTGTTATCTACTGTTACCATTAATTCTAACATTATTCTGTTACTGCTGCTGCTGCTGCTGCTACTATTTGTCTTTAGGTACTTAAACTGCCACCATTCCGTCTACTTCTTCTGCGTTTACAACTCCCGCATACGTTTCATACCTGGTTAAAACAGTTTTGATGTTAATGCTGAAACTCCATACGACTGTACATTCCATTAATAACCAATTACGATTCTGCCTATGCAATAAACAAATATCAATTCTGTTAAAATACTACTCCCGTTAGAATCAATTGTTTTAACAAAATGGTGGGCCGCAAAATCTTCATTGCGATCTCTCTATATACTTTGTACGCATGATAGTGTTGTTCTTTTAAAGGTATTGGCTAACATTTACCACAGTTAAGGAAATCTGAGCCTCATGATTCCCCGTGCTACCAGTGTCTTTGATGAGGTCTAAAAATGAAGCCCTGAAAATATTATATTTCAAAATGATTATTTAGTGCTTTAAAAAAGTGAAAATCGTAAGTTGACCAGATTCACTTGCCCATTTCCTCCCATAGACTTACTGTGTGTACACCTAGGTTAATAAAACTCGCCCCGAGTTTTATTGTTTATTCATGTATAACTTGCCATTGGCAGTGTAACTTTCCAAACTTTTGTATTCTAGGGTGTTTATTTGTCCATTTGAACACTACTATGTAGCTCAGATATCAAAGTTTGACAATTTTTTTAAATTGAAGCTCCACAATGTTAGCCTATCACTTTAATCCTTTGGAGTGGTAACACGCATTCTTTATTGACCACAGCATGAGATTTCTCGTTCTTGGTTTCCAAAGGGTCGACCAGCTCGAAATTTTGATTTATTTACTTGTAGCCGCCTTGAAAGTATCATTTTTTTTTCATGAAACCATGCACTCACTTTCGCAGGAAATGCCATCGCCAGTGTACCCAGTTCGACACGTACAGTTGAAATGCCCCGGTGTGTTGGTGCAGTCAGCATTCATATCGCACGGGTTACCTACACATTCATTGATATCTGCAACGCACAAAAAAGGACATGTAATAAACTTGGTGCACTACACTAAAACCTTAAGCCGACTTTATTTGAGAGAATTTGTGTCCCAGAAAATGTCAAGGTGGGTTTTCATTCAGGAGAGATTATCCCTTCAGATCTTGCACATGAACGTTGTATCGTCTGGCAAGAATTTAATCAAGTCAACAACCTGGTCACTCGAAAAGTAGAAGAAGGTAATGGATGTGGAAACATCGTTGAAAAGCCACTTCAGGTCGACACAAACAGAAACGTGAAACAGAAGAAAAAAGTGGTAATGACATAATCATTAACAAGTAAAAACACTACTTCCACGTGAAGAAAGCAGACCTTTCCATTTCAAATTATATTAATATTTTACTCATACACAATGTTATAAATGTCAATTAGTATAAATTGAGTGATTAAATGAATGACAACATGAAATTTGGAGTACCTTTCACACATCTCGTGTTTACAGTAATTTCAACTTTCCATCACCTTTTTAGGATGCAGCCTTAAATGAGCCATATCACGTTTAATTAAATCATTTTTGATATGGGGCCTTAGCATTTCGTGTTATTTATGGACTGAGAAATTTAAAACACAGTAGATGCGATATGTCATGGGTTGTACTTAATAATTTCAAATGCAACTTATAACCAATGAAACTTACCAGTGCAGTTCCTTTCATTTACATCGAGATTATACCCAGAATCGCAGGAACAGAAAAATCCACCCTCGGTGTTGTTGCAGTGTGTCTCACAGAGATTCGTTGTGCTGCACTCGTTGATGTCTAAGTGATAACATAGTTTTAACATCCGTCACATATCCATAAAGTTTTTAAAAAGTTGATGAATACCCTGACTCGAAGGAAAGCCAAAAGGGCAAAGATATCCCTGATCACATTAAACCATGGTTTTACAATGGTATTGCCATGGAACTACCATGGTAAAAACCATGGTGAAACCTTGTTAGCACCATGGTTTTACCATGAAACCATGGTGATTTTGCCAAATTTACAATGGTTTCATGGTATTCCCATTGTACAACCATGGTTTATTTTTATAAGGGATAATAATTACACTGTTGTATGAGTATCTATCTATCAAGAGTAAATATCTATTATCTCAGGCAAACCTGGGTCAAAATGCACGTTCTTTTTTTTAGAGGATTTTACTGTAAAATGCTTGAAGCATCATTTTAATGATTTAATTCCGCACCTATTTTGGACTGTTTTGCCACAATTTTGTACAGTGCACACATGGTTGTACTTAGTCTGAATTTCAGACCTCCCCTGCGAAGCAGGGGCCTTCCACGATGATGGATACAGGTTTGGCTGTAGATTCCAGTATAATGGTCTGGCAGTCAGATTAGGTTGTACCATGTTTTACGGTAGATTATTAAAGAAATAAAGAATTATACGTCTCAAGAAGGTGGAAATATTGTAAAACTGGTTTAACAAATTGTTAATTTGTGACATTTTATTAAATCAGACTTCATATGGTACTGTTACTGTTGGACTTTAAGACACATTTCCTGGTGGTTGATTTTGCTGCTGTTTTGTGTTTATTATCATTCAAAAACTAGACACTGTATAAGCATTCATGACGTATGACAAATATCACCATTCGAAAATATCACCTGCGCACGTAATGTTGTCCATCAATAATTCGTATCCGGTTTGGTTGCAGCTGCATTGTACCATTCCCCCAATGAAAGTACAAAGTGTAAATGCACCGCAGGGATTCTGGATACCAGCGTTATCACACGACGCATTGGCCATAACTGACAAAAAAAATGATACCAGAAAACACGGTATTAGTGGTCGTATGAAATAAACAAAAGAAAAAACTAACTACCCTCCTTTTCAAAATACCGTAACTTGTTAAAGAAACGGCTTTGAGCAAAATAATAGCAATGCTACAGCTAGTGTAATCATTTCAAATTATATAACATAGCAGCCCCTGAGCACTCAATTTACATGTAAACCTTTTAATATGGCACTATAGGTCCATAGATTGGACCCGGCTCCATAGTTCTAAAAAAGACAAGTCGTAAAAGTGATGATGATGATGATGATGATGATGATGATGATGATGATGATAATAATAATAATAATAATAATAATAATAATAATAATAATAATAATAATAATAATAATAATAATAATAATAATACCTTCACACGTGTGATTATCTGCAAGAAGATTAAAGCCTTCCCGGCAGCCACATCGGTATCCCGGTTCAATGTTGAAGCAATCCTGATCGCAGCCATCCGTCTGTAGCTCGCATTCATTAATATCTGGAAGAACACACACGTTTGTGTCAATTAGTGTATAAAGTACGTATGTAATGCACACACAACAAGCAAACCATGGTACATAGACAACTACATTCACCTCCCCCTTCACCTATCATGGTTACACTCTGTTTTCGTTTTTATAACAAACACGAATTTTATATTGGCAAAATAATACCCTATAGTACTTCCTTTTCAGCCCATCATTGTAATCAAACTTGTCTCTACATAAGATGGCTTTCTGCATATCATATTTTTTTTTTCGAAGTTAAATGTTATTGTATGATGAAATAAATTATGTATTTGTTCATTTTTGGGTCGTACCTGTATTATTTCACCAAAAGGATTATAGCTTGTCATACATCTGATCAAACTTTGAAGTAAGCAGCCAGACGTGGACTTGCTTCTATGCGTAATTGCACTGCCAAAATCTTGTTACAAAGAAAAAACGCCGTAGCAACTTCAGAAATCATTTACAGAACTAAATTGTTCGTGTACACTCTTAGAAATACATCGTTATCTTTTACAACTGTACGAGAAAGTCTAAACACATATTCTCAGTCAGATTCTTGTCATTTTCACAAGTATCTTCGGTTACTTTCACCATATTTCTATACATTTTATTACTCATATGAAGTTTGTCGAGGCAGAGGCGGTGGCAGGGTTAAATTTTAGGTAGGACAACAACTCTGAGGAGGGTGAAAATGTCCAAAGCCCCTAAATATCATGCATTACACTGAAAACCCCGTGATTTTCTTCGTTGTGAACAATTCTGAGGGTGCGGACGACCCCCCCCCACCCCCCACCTCAGCCCCTGGCATGACCCCTGTGTAAACGACGTAATGTTATTGAAGACATTTTTGTTCGTTTTTTCTTGAATAATCCTGGTGTCCGGCTGATCAGAATAACGTAGCTATGCACTTATCTCTATTTCGGGTGTGATCATTTCACATCTACTGCTGATTCTTTTAAAATAATGCCTAAACTTTATTACTTTGAAATCACATTAAAAACATTTTGTAAAAAGAAAATTAAAAACCAGAAAACAATCACAGCAATTGATTTTTCATGATTAATTGATACGGTTAATGCTGGATAAAATTGGTTTTTCATCCTGTTACTGACACATTATAGCTTTTTGCTAACTCTTCAACCCAAACATTCATATAGTGTACAAAAATATGTATTACTGAGCGATTGTTTTTGTCATAGTACTGACCTGATTGATTACTTTACACACAACAATTTTCTACATACCAATGCAACTTCTACCATCGCCTATGTACCCATCCACGCACGTGCAGGTGTAACTTCCAATGCTGTTGGCACACACGGCTAGGGAGCTACAGTCATTTGTATCGGTCTGGCATTCATCGACGTCACTACAGCTGTAGCCGTCCCCAGACCACCCCGCCTGACAGGCACATGTATAATACCCTTCTCTGTTTACACACGTTGCCTGCTCGTCGCAGTCATTCAGCGATGGATCCCGACATTCATCTTGATCTGCGAAGAGAAAGCAGTTTTTTTTTTTTACAAATAGACAATACAAAATTCCTGGCTTTAACAGAGACAACGCCGGCGTGATGGCTTAGTGGATAGAGCGTCCGCCTCACGTGCGGAAGGTCGCGGATTCGAGCCCCGGCCGGGTCATACGAAAGACTTTTAAAAAATGGTACCTTCTGCTTTCTAGCCAGGCGCTCGGCATTCTAGAACAGAGAAGGGCAGTAATAACATTTATGTTATGCAGGGCCCGCTGGAACAGTACTCTATCAGAATGAAGTGGCTACCCTGGGTAAATATGGCATTATTATTGTTATTTATAATTACTATAACATATGAAATTTCGACAGAAGTTTAAATGTAATTGAGGTTTAAAATTAAATTACCAACTCGAAGTTTTAAGGAGATGGGATGGCTGCAATTAAAGGTGACCGGCGAGAAAAGATAAAGCTCGTAATATTTGGGAAAAATATTACACAATTAAGTACGATGTTATAATTTTTAGCTGTGAAAAATGTGTAGACATTACGTTTAATCAATTTGAAATCTACAGGTTCAATTTCTGTCAAGATCATATATTGTGATATATACATGTTTTATTTCTACTCAGGTGTAATCCTTCCAGGGTTATTATAGACGGCTGCTAGTGTAAGTACCGGTAAAATGTCCCAACTTATTTTTCAGCCGTTTAAAATTACTCCCAATTGTGTCATGGCTTATTAAGGACAGTGTATGGTTTTTGTTGAATGGTGAGAAATGGCACTTTTTTTGTTGTGTGTCAGATAGACCTACACCATAATACTCTAAAAATTACACGCTTTAGAACACTTTCATTTCGTAGAAATTTAAGAAAATTTTGAAAAAGTTGTTGGCTACGGCTGAACTTTTATGCCATAAGAAACGCAAATATTGATATCTGCACCCACATAAATGAAAAAAGGGAACTCAGCTTGTCATTATAAGCCATTCTCATTAGGTGTTTTGTTGCTTTCTGATGTCTGGCATACCAATAGTATAGTTTGTGAATGATTGATGAAAATTTTGTCTGATCGAGACTATACGCGAGCTTTACATACCAGAGAAAAGATTGATCTGGACTAAAATCAACCCTTCTTACCTGCACAAGTACGACCATCCCCGATATAGCCAGTCAAACAGGTACATAAAAAGGAACCGTCGGTATTGGCACAGCGAGCCTGGGAGTGACACGGTGAAAGCACCGTACATTCGTTGATATCTGCCAAAATTAAAACAAAATTTCACACTTGTATTTGAAATACAGAACAAAACAACACTGCACTATTAACGGCAAAAGAAATAAATTACTGTATAATGTACACTGTATATTAAACGAGGTACTACATCTTCTTCTCCTTATCCTTCTTTTTTTTCCTTTTTTTCTTTTCTTTCTTCTTTTTCTTCTTTGTCGTCATAAAATCATCATCATCATCATCATCATCATCATCATCATCATCATCATCATCATCATCATCAAATTTGTCATGACATAATATATCTTACGTAGGAACAGCAGTTTATTCCGTAGTACCTACCACAACAATAGTATAGATATCCCGAGTTTATAGAATGACACCTATTTATTTTGACGAAATCACTGACAAACGATAGTCGGTGGATAAGAATAACTAAATTTCATCTACCTTCGCACGTCTTTCCATCATCTGTTGTGTTCATATAACCAGCCGCACACTGACACGAGAAGGAGCCGTCGGTATTCGTACATATACTGTTGTCCCCACAGTCGTGAGTGTTCATTATGCATTCGTCAATATCTGCCACAGTAGAGAATAACAAACATTTTTACCATTATCCTTGGTATATTTAGAGCAAAAGGGCATGGTACGTGATTCTTCTGTTAATATCCACAATAATACAAGCAGCTTTCATCAGCTTTCTTTGTGGAAAACAAATTACCTGTTACATGTACTACATTAGCAGCAGTTCTATCTCTGTAACTCTGATGAGTCTCTTAGAAGAGAGAAATTGATAAGATTTGAAGAGTTTGATTTAAAAAAAAGTACCAAAGTCGCATTAAACATAACGTGGTGGGAGATGGATGGGTATCTTCTTTCCACGAAAAGGACAATTTAGAAATTTGAGGTTTCAAAACGTTTGTGCATCCTAGTTTCAATTAGCAAAGTTGATGTTTTATTCAAAATTGTGTGTACGAGCCAAGGATGGTTCAAATTATTTCAGGTAATTCAATGGCCTATCGCATCAAACTGTAATAAGAGAAACAGACCTGGTAAAATGTCTAAACTCGGGTAAGGATAAATTACTGCACTGCTGATTTAACTATAGGAACAAAAATCAGTTTATACCAACTTCTTTCCCTGGTAAACGTCATATGTAATAAGGCCTTGATGTGCCAATCAAAGCCCAGCTGTGCTGCTTAAAACCCACGAACTGCTGAGGGGTTTTCAGAAATTCAGGATTCTTATGTAGTTTATTTTTGAAAAAAATATGTAAAAATACATGTATTTTTATTGTTTCATGAAGTTATACACCATTTTGAAGAGCAAAAATGGAAATATTTCATAAAAAATAAATCTTGTATGAGAAATTCAAATCAATTTTCCATTATGTATCACTGAAAATCACGTTCGACATTGAAAAAAATGATATTCTATCAAAAAATTATGAAAATTATGACATTTCTTGCAATTTTTAGTTTTGTTTTCCAATTTTTCTGACTGAATTTGTAGATTCACATGTCAGGAATCTATTTCAAAAGATTCAGTCATTTATCTCTTTTTATTTTCAAACTATGTACATTAGTGTAAGCTAAAGTCGGAAATGCCGCTGTAGTCCCACATACTAACTTTTATGCGGTACTTTTCACAAAATGACTTTTTTGGCATCAGTTTTAGCTCTAAAATTTCATTTTATGATGAAAATTAGATTTTTATATGTTTGATGAATCTTAACAAACAAGTTTCAAACATAAATTATGTTTTTGTACTTTGATTCAACCTGAATTTTACAAAAACAGTCAAAATGTAACTTAGAACCAAAAAAATGGACATTAGCAGTGCGTGGTTAAAGCAATAGCTCCCCTGTCCCCTCTCTGGCTCAGTTAATACACATACGCAGCCCATTACGCGCGCTCACTTGCTTTCACAATATGCATACAAACATAATACATACAACATTGTGTTGACGTTTATAATGGAAAAGGGTGTGAATTTTTTATCAGAAATACCTCTAGAAGCCGATTTTATGGGGTCATGAAGCTAATTTCACAGTTTTTTTTTTAGGTTTAAGTATTTATTTTAACGAAACTCTCAATAAGCTACCGTATTTAGAAACATATCTTCTTTCCTTGAAAATTGTGGGGTATGTTCCTACAGGTTATTCAACAAAAAGAGGTAGGGATGGGTGTTACCCCCAACTCTCTTGATTTGCTTCCATGGTCTGTTGGGTAAAGAATATTACAACATCGAAAATACCATTGCAAGTGCGTTGGTCAAGGCCCAGAGTATATCCATCGTTACACGAGCATGTGTAGGATCCAATCACGTTAGAGCACATCTGATCACAGTCGTTCGTTGTTGAGTTAAAACACTCATCTACATCTGAAACAAAAACAGAAACATTCAAAGATTTAGGAAACACACACTTCTTTAGTGAATCGCTTGTTTTCCCGAACTACGTCTTGTAATATTTCCCTTTTATGCAAGTATGCAAGTAATTCTCTCACCATTTTTTTCATGGAATTGTAATCTCAGTATCTTCGAAATATGAATTCATCTGATATAGTTAATTAGATATCACACAATGGTGTAAATTACGCCATATACATTTCAAGTCAAGATCCTACTTTAATGATTAACCCAGGGCGCATGTACTTGATTCAGAGACTTCGAGTCCAATTTACCAAAATCTCCCACTCTCCCGCTGGAGAATGATTTTCTCCCGCTCTCCCACTAAAGCTGTACTCCCCCTGAAGATACAATTTTCCCGCTTTGTCTTATATTTGTTGAATAAAATACTCCCAAATCAAGGTTCAGAGTGACATAGAGGAAAACCGCTGAGCTTCCAGGGCCCTTAAGCGGACTCTGGACCACTGGCGCAAGGGACTTTGCGCTTTCACTCGCCACTTACGTTTTGCGCAATTTCATTATATAATTTTATAAGTTGTTCCTGTCTGAAAGGTAGCCCAGACAGGTGAATCTCGCGTTTACAAGATGCTAATTAGGTTTGAAGTCTGTGTTGACTTCAGCAGGCAAGGTACATGACATGCACAAAACATATTCCCATACCATAGCAGGTCAGACCGTCTCCGGTGAAGTTAGTCGGGCACGGACCACACCTAGGTTCGGTGGATGGTGGCGGATCGTCGTAGCAAATGACCCCGTCAAAACATGGATCCCCAACACAAGAATTGTCGTCCTCAGTACAGTGATCACCAGACCAACCAGCTGTGCAGTTACAGATCACAACCTGTTTTTCGGGAGGGTCAATACAACAATATATATATATTTGTTTGATTTACTGTATGCCCTTTTGACAAAAATGTCCCTTTCAACGTGGATTGTTGACCAGTAGTGTTAAGAATAGGAAATTGGGTGGAGGCAGAGACACGCCGAAATATTTCGCGGGGGAGTGGTTATAGAAATAATATGAAATTCCTAGCTATAAAATTTGCTTTGAATTCTATTTTGGTCAGATTACAGCCCCGATTTTCTGTTCGTTGTAATACGTCAAGTACCTTAAGTCTAACTGACATAATAGTGGCGAAATAAGTCAAAATGTTAAGCAGTTGCGAGATGGTAAAAATAATTATCAGTAATTTTATTGAAAATAATATGCGCTTTACGTAATCATGGGTTTTTTACTCGCTTAATAAAGTCATTTCAGGGTGAATTGATAAGTTGCAAAGTTACTTAATTTCATGGTCGAATACTACTTCAAATTCAAACGCCATATACATTAGTGCTGCAATTTCTATTCTGATGAACATGATAGAAACTGAAAATGATCTTAATTCTAACCCTATCCCATCGATCGGAAGAAAAAAATAACATGTAAATTTAGGAGTATATGCAACTTAATTCCATGGAATGTGAGAAATGATAATTACAAAAATTTGAGTGATTTCTGCTTTGAATTTGTGTAGTTCACCATTAAAAATAGTCGTACCTAAATCCCTAAAGTCACTGCATAGTACACTACATGAAATACTACAATTATTGGGTAAATGGAATTTTGGAAGATATCACAGGGGTCATAATGGGTTAATCGACTCTAGAGGGTCAAATTTGTTAATTTTCGGGTTTACCACAACAACGGTGCAACTGCCAGCTACCGTCTTCTGCACGCTGGAATAAGTTTCTATACACACTATGTAGACATCCAGCTGACGGGACAGGAGCGGGACTCATTTACACCAATGCAGTGCGAACCAAGATAGGATTTGACTTTGGAGTTAGATACTGAAGTATTAATTTGTGACTTGAGAAGTCAATCCCCCCCCCCCAAAAAAAAATGGGTCTTTCAAAATCTACTGAGGCATCCCTCTCCCTATGATCCACCTCTGCATGTGCATGACGCAAAGGCATTGGCATGTGTAAGTATTGACCTCTTCTGCTTTGAGAACGACACAGCGCCTCGTCCTCCATAGTTTGTGTGTTGCTTTCAAGAATATAGCACGCGATGAGTATCTCCATCCCTGCATAACCCACATACACGAAATTTTATACACAAATACACAATTACTTGCTCACACACACATTCATAAATGTACAATGTCATTTTATTTCTTTCGTCAACTTTGTTCTTCCCTTCCTTTCTCTTTCGTTTTGTTTTGTTTGTTTTTTGTGTACGTATGTTTTCGAGAGCTCCATCATTCTCAAGCTTCAAGCTTACAGTAGGGGTGTCTGTATTTCTCTTTGTTTACTTAAGAAATTATTATTTTTTTTTTCTTTTTAGTGAAATACTTTCTGTACTCCAGATATGTTTGTAGTTACGAAAACATCTTTTTTTTATTTGTTATATTGATTTTTATGTTTGAGAAATGCAAAATAAGAACTGAACTGAACTGATTTCTTTATTTCAGAAACTTCGGTAAACCTGGGTTATTAATTGCACCATCGTTTGCTGTACTCTACCAGCAACCCAACTTCGGCTCACGTCACGTTTTCGAACAATTTTACAACAATATATTTTTAATTGAATAACACGATACATCATTGCTTTGTCGACATCGAATGTGTCGTAGATTCCATTTCAACTTACAACAAAGCCATCTTCGTTCAGGTTCTGCCCTGCCACTTCAGTGTTAAAGTCACAGACGCCGTCGTTTTCGCAGTGGCATATCTTGACATCGAATGAGATTGAGGACTGTGCCGTCCCATCGCTGGCCTCTATTTCCATGGTGACTTTATTTGTGTTCTGGGGTGTCCAGGTGAGTATATCTACAGAGATAAATGTAAAAATTACCGAAAATACAATCAGTCATAAAATAAAGAGTGCCTTTCCAGAAGGTGCTAAATCCACTTAACTGACTTTTGCGCAAAATGTGTTTCTTTGGCCAAATTTGTATACGCGCCTATTACAACATAAGAGTAAAATGTAATATATTTTGTGCGCGTTGGCCTTATTTGTTTTCAAGCTTGATTATCTACCTCCATAAATCAGTGGCCAATGTACTGATGTTAATAACTCATTTTGGGTGGAAAGAAGATTTATTGCCCTTTGGAACGGTTATCTGCAGATGTCAAAGTGACTCAAATCCTGATTAAAGTGCATGTTTAGTTTCGGCGTAATTTTGTTATTTGAAAGCTTTATGCCCAAAGTTCATAGCACATTAATAATAGATTCTGAATGTCTTTCGTTTTTTAAGGGATGCGCCGCTCGTAATCGATATACGTTTAATACCATCCGCCTGCCCCTATTGCAAGGCCGTGCGTAACACTAAACTCTACAATATGTAGCGTAGAGTTCAGTGGTGCGTAACAACAATCGTGAGGCTGCGAACAGAATTACCGTTTAGGGTGGGGCCGTTGTCAGTTGGGCTCAGTTTGCCTTCTTCGTGTGAATGTGTCGCATTATAATGAGTTTGGCACACATTCGTGCGTGCTCGTTTTGCCGAAAATATACGGCATTTCGATTTACCCGGCAGCGGCCGAGCCACTTTCAAAACATCACGATATGCCGCTTTTCCGGTCCCTTTAAATTATGAAAAATCTAGGGGAGGGGGGACCCAAGGATTTTTGACTACATTTACATTATAGCCATACAAAGCGTAAACGGTGTTACGGAATTCTGAATTATACCTCAGCAGAAAGATCAGAGTTGAACATCGTCTATGATTTGTCTAAGTAAGAAGTGATTGGATTTCATAATAGCTGTATAAATTGCAAAGTTTGAAAACTATTCAGTCTTTTTATAAGGAGAAAAATATTATTGACTATTAATGTAATAAAAAAACATATCATTATTATTAGCTCCATTATTGATGGTTCGCACAGCAGGTACAGTCCCGTTCAATGTAAAAGAAATCGTGTCACCGTTCGACGGACCACGATTCGGAAAATATAGGTCACGTTGACAATTAACGCAAAGTAGTGTCGTTTCGGTTAGGCGCTGGTGTGCCGATTTCAACTACGTGGGATATATTCGGTGGAAAGCTTGACTGATAGATGAGAAAAAGAGCATAAACGACACACAGGAATAATAATGTTAACGATGTTTAAGTGGGCAGAACATCGATGAGTAAACATATATTACTTCACCATCAAAAGATTATTAGCGATCGAATCTTACAGTATATGTCAGTAAAATTGATCTAATCATTTAAGGCAACCTAATTTCATTCGCTGAAGGACACACATCCGGCTACTTTATTATATAGACTACATATCTATTAAATTGCTGAATCATGTAAATCTCTATTGAACTTCATTTTCACACTAACACTCCACTAAATCGACCAAACACATGTTACATACACACACCCACCCACCCACCCACCGCACCACACATGTACACGGCACCCAACCAACAACACGACACACACACACACACACACACACACACACACACACACACACACACACACACACACACACACACACACACACGCACATACACACACACACACACACACACACACACACACACACACACACTCACACGCAGGAGGGAGATCAACAATCGTATAATAAATACATTTAGGAGACAAATTCTTTAAGCAGACTTAATTTAAAGAGCCATTTGTCTCCTTGGTACACACATTGGTATCTGCATGCTTATATCCAAACGTACAAATTTGAACTTACCCAGGTTGGACTGTTGATCTTCTCGTGAGGAACTTATTGCATTGGAATCCATACCGAGTTCAATATCAACAGCTAGAGCATCAAACAAACACTCCCTGTTTTCACCACAAGCTTCTCTGGCCTGGGCCACGAGATCTGGGTCAGAAGTGGTCAAGAGTTCATCCAGAAATGGTGGTACAAAGTCGGGAAAATTGTAATCACTCCAGTTTTTACTTCCGTACTCGAACAGAGATTCTTCAGGCGTGATCATCCCTAAAAAACACCGAATAAAACTTAGTTTATCAGGATTTCGGACGCTGTGGTAAGCAAGTTTCACACAATTAGTGGCATTTCTTTGTCGTGTTTTAGAATACTCCAAAATGCCTTACTTTTTTTTAACTAGAGAGATGCTTCTATGCAAACAAAAGTAATCAATGTTATATAATCATTTCATGTTTTCCATTTTAACTCAATGAATGGTGGACTTCTACGAAAATATCGTTTGGAATTACACAACGGTCTTGAAAATAAATATTTTAATTCCCATGTATTAATTATCTGATTGTCAGGCTAGCCGCAAATAAGCCGTTATTAGTATGTAGCCTACTTGTAACATATGCTTGAATATTTTTGTTTTCGTGCGTTTTCACCACACAAGTAAAATATGTAGGAATGCAGCTTGTATAACAAGGAAGATTAAGTGAATTATTGAAAATATGTCTATCAAAATATGTCTGTTGTTCATTTATGAGATAAGAGGTAGTCGGTTGTTAAGTTCTGGAGTAGCAGCATTTCCACCAAGTGGGGCAAGCTTCTGGCACATGAAGAATGGCATGGTCCGTTTACAGTAACGGGGAGAGTACTTGGATGGTTGACTGATAACAATGAGTCGAGACGGGTATGGAGGATCTATATTATGCTTGCTCTTGAAAGGCGGGAGGGGGGATCTAATTCAGACAAGATTTATATCATAGTCAACAGTACTCACAAGTTTGTCCAAAGGCAAATATTTCTGCTTCGGTGAGATTTTTGTCGGGTGGCGGTATCAGGAATGAACCATTATTTCTAAATTGGAAATCATCAGTCTTGTTGCCGTTCCAGTAACCTTTTAAAGAGAAAGTGACAGTGTTAAATCAATCGATATTGAAAGAAACAGTAAGTGAAAATTACCTATATCGAATCTTGACAAGTAAAATTACTTTTCTGCATGAAAACGATAGGTCTAGTATATCACATACATCACGATTTGTTTTACTATTACTGCAACAGCATGTACTTGATACTAGATGGAGAAATCCCTTTAATCTTCTCTCACAGAAAGCTATACCAGGATGACGTTTGCATGTACCAAAAGGGATTGTCGAGTGGTAGTGTACGTGTATAATACATGAGCAAAAATGTATAATAACATTTTTCATTGTACGATTTGTGCAAGTTTGAAAAGTACAAGATTTTTTACAGCTTGATAGCTAGACAAGCTGGTCTCTTTGAAGCACGAAACGTTACATAA
This sequence comes from Eucidaris tribuloides, assembly GCA_001188425.1. Taxonomy (NCBI): domain Eukaryota; kingdom Metazoa; phylum Echinodermata; class Echinoidea; order Cidaroida; family Cidaridae; genus Eucidaris; species Eucidaris tribuloides. Next base: position 32,324 of record JZLH01S0172709.1, on the reverse strand, counting down.
TACATTATTGGAGATATGTGATGTAGATTTAAATAATACAATCATGAGTTCCTTTGCAAAAGGTACAAAATCCACTTTCACAACTTTACAGACAATTCTGTTTCTTTGATTTTGTTTATAAACGCGCCTATAAAAAAATCCAAATAAAATACACGATATTTTGTACTAGCTTGCGTTATCTTCTTCTTAAGTCGGTGACCGATGTACTAATGTTAATAACTCATTTTTCGTTGAGAATTAATTTAGCACAGTCTAGAAAAGAACTCTAAGTATATTCCATAGGTTCTGTGGTGTTGTTGTTGGAATTGATATGTAACTTGTTCGTCAATCTTGCAGGGTTTTTACCGCCATTCGTTCTGTACGACAATAAAAAAACCCTGGTGATTAGACACAGACAACTCAAGCACTTACTTGATATTCAAGCAAACAAGGTCAACAAATGTTACTACCAATTGAAATTCTTTATCTTTTCCTCCTTCTTCTCCTTCTTCTTCTTCTTCTTCTTCTTCTTCTTCTTCTTCTTCTTTTTCTTCTATTTCATCATCTTTTCCTTCTCATTCCTTTTATCATTATTATACTTTATTATCATGTAACATGTACACGAAATGATATAAACATTTTCATTGACATCGGGGACGGTACCATGGGTGGGGGAGGGGGTTGGGTGGGGGCAGGGTGTTTTAACCTGGCGCCGCCCCTGATTAGCATAATTATCATTATTATCATTATTATTAATCTTAGTCTTTGACATTAACATGCACGTACCTAATAACCCTCTCCCAACTCCCGCATTTGCATACTCGCTCGGTCCATAAACAGTAACATCGAGAATTCCATTCTTAAATGTCGTGGTGAAGGATGTGGATGTGTCTGAGTTATTGGGTCTGGAAAACTGAGCCGTTACTTTGATCTCCTGCGACGTCGAATTCGTCGCGCCCAGAGTTGCGTTACTGGTGTCCACTTCTTGCTCGTACGACAAGGTGAAATAATCGTCGCTTGAGCTATAGCCATCTTTTTTTCGATGACAAAGGAATATGATATTTATAAATTATTACGACACACCTTTACAAATTGTACCAAGAAAATTCGGATGGTTGGAAAACGAAAAACGATACTCCTTTTGGACAAACAGATTATTACCTCCCCTTCATCTTTTCTAGTATGTATAGATAGATAGATCCGTAAATAGCTAGATGGATAGATACATGCATATATATATATATAGAAAGATATGTAAATAGATAAACAGACTAACTAAACGGATACATATTTGTATCATATTCATTCAAGCGTGGATATGTCATTCACGGTGGACAGTCAAAGTACATGACATCGCTATCGTAATAAAAGTAACTGCTACGCTCAACTTTAGATAAATCCATAAATAGCTGGATAAATAGATACATGCATAGATAAATAGAAATCTATATAAATAGAAAGATAGATAAATAGAGAGATTAATAGATTAACTAAACTGATTTATATAAATGGATCATATAACCCTTTAAGTGTGAATATGTTATTCACGGTGGACAGACAAAGTAAATGATATCGCAATCGCAATTAAAGTAACTCAAACTTCGAACATCATACCAACGTTATTTCAGGAAAATGGATATATCAATCGTATTCATCAGTTATTTGTCTGCAAACATGATAAAGGAATGTTGATTCTACTATCTCTTTGAAAAAAAAATTAAATAACTAATTTTATATTGCAAATTTTTTACAGTTCCACGTGAAAGATAATCACAGCAGTAATTGTATAAAGGTTGACCATTTTATAATAATAATAATAACACGTTCTTGTATAGCACATAACATGTAGCTTATCGCACGTCCCGATGCACTGTGTGTTATTACCCCATGGTCATGACAGGTACATTTAAACTAAGCAGCTGTTACGCGCTTGAAGCCATAAATGACCCGACCTTATACACCTGGGTGGAGAGCAGCAAAGCAGAATAAAAATGTCTTGCTGAAGGACATTAATGTGCCTTACCAATCTCGCTACAGCACCTCTGCATATTTAAGTAAATGAATGCAGTCATAGTTATGTGTTAACTAAAAAGGGCATTTCATTTTTATACTCACCGGTCTTCAACGTATCCACATTTATCACTTCGGTACGATTAACGAGTATTGACATCATGGTCCTATCATCGTTCATGGTGAACTCCACCTGAAAAGGAATAAAATAGTGTCAGTCTAGGTTTCCACGCAAGCATATGATTACGACTTAGACTCCCTCCCTCCTGTTTACCTTTGACCCTTTGCATTTCATTGCAGTTTTCAGCAAAAACAACTAAAAACTGTTCCAATTTGATTTAAAGTTATTTTCATTATTATGATTTTTTATTATTTTCAGACTGTTACTTCTTTTGTGTGTGTGTTTCCAGTTCTCCTCCTTATTTAGTCTAGTACACCAATATCAGATCGTTGCGTTCATTCAAGGTTGGATTATTTTGACATTGCAAAAATTGTGAGAATTAGGGTGCATGGTGATAAAGAAAGCCGAAGTAAAGAGTACCGTGTGACGTTTTCTGGTAGCAAGACCATATCAATTATTAAATTGCCGTTAATTTTACGTCTTGGCAGGCTTGTTCCATTGGAACAAGATAGCAAGAAGAGAGCCGAAACAGCTACAGGGGGAGGAGCTTATTGATTCAAAAAGTGAATAGATAATACGGCGCGATGGGCCGCATTCATCAGTCATGTCAGGTCAGCTAGAGGCCAGTGCACGAGTAATCTGATTAGTTGGCGAGAAAGGACTATTACCTCAAAATCAAAGAAGAAGAATTCGGCACAGGAAAAGACATTTAATAAATATCGCCGTTTTACGTGTTTTGTGTGACCGTTTCTTGCATGATATGCCGTTCCTGAATATTGCACTATACTGTAAAGGTTGTTTGCTTTGAGTTCCAATGAATTTATCCCTGTTGCTTGCCGACTCCAACTTCCCTTATAACTATCCCTCTCTATGTCAAGTCTGAGATATGACTTACCGTTGTTATGCCTTGTGTAGCAGCAAATCCAGTAAACACCGTTCCTGTGTCAAGGGGCTGGCTGTTGTTATTGAATGCCCTTCCGGTCCTCGCTTGAAGAACAAACCCGTCTCCGTTGCTATACTCCAACATGATGTACTCCCCGTGACCGTTAAAGGTATAACCAGTCTTGTCAAGTGTCATGAAGTGCGGATCGCCCCAAAACCAGCCTGCAAGTTCATAAAAGATAAACCTCTGTAATAAACGCATTGCTTTATACACATCATCATCACTACTATCATCATCATCATCATCATCATCATCATCTTATTCATCAACGGCGTCGTGGACAATTTGTACATGCTACGTGTGTTTCTCTCTACCGAATGATTTGGCTTTGACGCGCACATTTACTTTAGTATGATTTTATTGATTTATTTACTGCATTATTCTATCTGTGCGCAAAATTTCAGTTTACGTCACATAACTGAAAAACCTACAATGTAGCAAATAAAACGAAATTGCCGGCCTTATCAGATAAAACAAGTTTCACGAGTCTAGTATTCCATACAATATAAGTAGAAACAATATGGGCATTCGCAGTTTGTTCCAGTTTTTACTTTTAATTCAAAAGTATAATACATGGACCAAAGCTTTACAAAATAACTAATTAGCCTTGTAAAATAGTGTCCATATGTTATTTATCAAATGTGTATACTGCCCCCCCCCCCCCCATGACAAAAGGGCATAACTGACATTTTGGTGTTTTGGAGAAATTGAGCAAAATGTATTTTGTTCAACACGTAAAGCCCTATTCAGTGTCCTTTTAACAAGCGGATTATGAAACAAAGTCAGTGACTAGACTACAAAGACTAATAGCAGTATGATGTTATGTCAAATGTCATCTCTTCAAGTCAAACTCATTTCCCGATCTCACTGGAACAGCGAACCAGGAGCAGCAGTAACTTCTAACAGCACTGATAGGTGCAAAATAAAATTGAATGTGTAAAAGCCCTACGAAAGTAAAAAAAGAAAAGAAAAGAAAAGAAAAAGTAATACAACTGTACTGCCCTGAGAAACCCTTCCATGTGTGAAGACTTCTACTACTACTACATACACGATATAAGGTACAGGTGTCACTACAACGGCTGCCGCTATAACTTTGATTAATTCCAGAGAATGGGACCTTTGTGGTTTCTCCCATGAAACGTAAGTTAGATATAACTCATCATTACTGATATCATTTAATTTCAGAATCGTTATTTTCTAAAATGCAGTCACTGTGACGTCAGATAAAAGTCATGTCGAATTGTACTAAACGAGTGAAATGAAAAGGTTCTTACCCAAGAAGGGAGGAACATATCCGAAGCAGTGGGACCGTGGCCTACGGCTCTCATAGAGGGAACAGAACCTCCGGCTACCTGATCGGCTACAGCAGTGATACCTTGGAAGCACGTCGTTGTCTACAAACATAAATAGATAAATAAAATGATGAAAAGAAGACAACACGCACGAGCACGTATAATACTTGCGTACATAAACATCTAAATACACACCCACGCGCGCGTGTGCACACACCATTAAAGGCACACGCATGCGCTTACACGTACTAACATACACAAACGTAAATAATGAAAAGACGGTATCACACACACACACACACACATGCACAAACATACACATACACAGACAAACATAATTTCATTTATGTCCTGTAATTCTCAAGTTAAATAAAAGGTGGCAATGTTGTATAATGTCTAAGTCAGTACGAGGACTTACCTGACCACTGTAAATAAAGCTGTGATTAAGCCTACAGTGTATTATTTACACACTCACACAAACACACACACAAACACAGAATATGCACACACACACACGCTATACAAGTTAAATCTCAATATCTTGTACTTTGATGTTAAATACATTTCTGTGACATGGTATAGTGAACTGAACTAAATCAATTTGAAGTAATTGTCCAAGCTAAAAAAAACCCAAATATTTAGTACGATAACTTAAAAAATTCCATAGCATTCATAGTATAAGGTGTATTTTCTTAGAAAGCATATTCTGAAAAACTGTACTTACTGATCCAGCGCAGATAATGCTCATAGGAATAAAAGAAGCCATTCCAAGGCATAACCGACTGATAGTGACTCGAGAGCCAAAGACTCCTATAACCTCTCCTGAGGGACCAGAAATAATACGTACATCTGTATCCGCCCCCGGTGAAGGTGGGGAATCTAGGCTGGAAACATCGAAATCTCAGGTAATCTGGAAAGAAAAGGTACTTAGTATAACAGAAGAGTAGAGTCATCGATTTTCCAAGTGAATTTAATGGTATAAAGAAGGGACATAATTTGCGTATAGGTGCGAGCGTGTAGTAAAATTACACACACACACACACACACACACACACACACACACACACACACACACACACACACACACACACACACACACACACACACACACACACACACACACACACACACACACACACACACACACACACCACGGTCATATAATGTTGATATTATATCTCCAGGTTACCCCAATGTTTCAATAAAGCCGTCATTCCTTTCTCTTTCTTATAAACACATTGTCTTTTTGTCTTTGTATGAAGTTTGCTTGAAGATCAACATTTAAACCTCTCATAATTAGGCGCATAAGACTTCTCTACTTACAAGGTGTATAAAATCCATACATCGAGTTTGTTGCACTGTCCGGAAAATTGCAGAACGTGAAGCGGGGATCGAACAAGGCCTGCCACCATGAGCACGGGCACGGTGGGGCTAAGAAGCTGTACGTCTGGCCGTTGCGGAAATAGTCCTCCGAGAACCAATTCAGGCAGTACTGTCTCGGGTTAATGAAACTGTCTTGGTTGGCATCAAGGCGATAAATGGTTCGCCCTATCAGGCCTGTATTCCCTGTCTCAGTGTCGGGTCTGTAGCTCATACGTTTGGTGACTAGATCATTGCTATCAAAGGTATTCAATCTCGTATATCTGTTGTTGTAGCCGATTCGTGCCGATGTTGCCTGCGCGTCTGCATTCCAAATCAAGCTCCCTTCCTGGTAGTTCAGCAGAATGCCACATTTTCTTCCATCGGTGAATAAGATGGCCTGATACGTGTTGGTCTGCATAGAAAGAATGATATTCCTTTTTTGATTCACAATAGTCCAAGTGTAATAGAGATTGAATAATTTTTGACTCCCGGTAGAGTGGAATTCCACTCTCAAATTAGATAAAATCACTCTCAAAATTGAGAATAATTTGTTTTACTGTAACGTGCAATGGAATTAGAATCTTTTTTCTGGTGTCACTTTCTATTGCAAGTCATACTAAGGACAATTTTATTTACAGTGGAAATCAACTACAATAATAATATTAACTGCCTTACAAGTAGAAAACCACTGTTATGAAGCGAAAAGTATATCTATAGAAAGGGAAGGGTAGAATCATCATTCTCTTACATTTGCAGATTACACATTTTCCAGATGTTGCGGATTTTTGTTATCAAAAATCATTTTCTTAAGATTATGAGTCGTATGAAGAGAAATATGTAAATATATCGAATATTTAGTCTAAGTTTGATGTGATAAACCATTAAACGCGAACAAAGTGTTAAGAAAATAAGCAACCAAAATACCTCCAGTCCGGCAGCAGAGCCCGGTGGCTGGACATTTTCCCACGTGATTTTAACTGCATAGTTGATTGCATTGATGAACGCACTCTCACGAATTCCAGGGGGTGCCCGATCTAGTCGAGTTCGAACGTAATTCAAGACCGTAGCCGTTGCAGATGACTGAAATCCTCTCGCATCATAAACCTGTAGGATAGAATGAGACATTTTAAAGAAAGTAAAGCAGATAATGTGTCTACTTATAAAACCTTGGGCTGCTAGATAATTTCATATTTTGGGGGTTATTTTCAATACAAAAAGACGCCTGAAAAATTGAATGTAACCACAGAATGAAACTCTAATGAAACTGAATATTTGTGTGTATGGAGAACGCGCGGTACGTATGATTAGAGCGTAAGTGCTGTCAATACGATTGAACAGTCAACATTTCTTTTGTTCATGTGGAGTGTCGACTCTGGTCGACAGACGCAAACTAGCGTTGCTGACGGTGGTCGACCGAAGCGAGAAAATAGCTATAACCATATATATGGGCAATTCCGTGATTAGTTACGTTACACTTTATGACAAACTTCACTCAACATTTGGCTCTTACATGAATATGCTTTGATATTATTTTTCTGTTTTGGTACTGTCGCTTCTCTAGACTGGCACCTACTTCACAACATCAAGCAAAATCATGAGACATGTTTCAGTGGGTAATATCAAGAACTTTAATTATGGTTAGTTACGTTACATAAAAAGGACATGGAAAAAAATGACAAGTCTTTGTCCTCATAGTTTCCCCAACGTGTTTTCAACTGAAACAAACTGTGGTATTCATGCTATTTGTGGTGTCTTAATAAGTTATTTGATATATAACTTATTGATAAAATTCATTTCGTTTTTAGCTGCAACATCAAAAATATGGTTAGTTACGTTACGGTTAGTTACGTTACATTTTGTCCATCCACATAAATTTGCGTTTATTCATGTCTTTTTCAGATTTAGTATGCATATGTGGGGCTCTATTACTTTCAACACAATGAGAAGAGGCTATTGGCATGGAAAAAACTGCAGAATACATGATAGTTTTTCATAAAACTGAGATTTAGTCTCACTAGTCCCACATGTGGTA
>JZLH01S0172709.1:0-18109 GCA_001188425.1 Eucidaris tribuloides | reverse complement strand
ATCGACATTAATCCAGAAAATGATTGTTTTACCCAGTGTATGTTCTCCTGCTTTCAGTTTTGGGAAAAAAGGATAAAACCAATAAGTCCGTGGAAATTTAAAGTGCTTTTTAAGAAGTGAAGCTGAATTCCAGTTAGGCATGATCTTCCCTATTTATATCTAGGAATTTCTATATATCCATTTTATTAATTAATTAATTTATTTATTTATTTTTTATTTTTTTTTATTTTTTTTTTTTATTCATTCATGGGTAGATTATAGATATTGTTTGCGGTTAAGAGTTTATTCCACAGTTTTATCCAAACGTATTAAAGGCAGGACATCTCTTTTGCATGCATAAAAAATAACACTGTGTAAATACAATGGCATTTAGAAGAAAATGCCATCTGGGAACCTTTAGCAAAATATAGGAGCTACAAACTCAGTTTTTGTGGAATTATAGTGACCGTTAGACTCTGATTTGAATTTTTTCTCGCGAGAGAAAAATTCCTACGTACATTAAACGGCTATTGTTTTTCTTTTGCATTATTCAAATTCTAGGTAATTACTGACCCCCAGATTTCACAGACATGCCCTTCATCAATATCCTAAGGGCATAAGTTATCTTTTCCAGGTCTGCGGGGATGTTTGTAAATGAGATCCACTGCCTTTAATAGCAACAAACAATAGTGAACATAATATATAATCCACAAATGCGAAAACCCATTCAGCTGGTCTACTTACTTATGCAACGTGGTGGTCCCGGTTCGAGATTCCTATCATTACAAAGGACTTGTGATTCTAGTTCGTATCCATTGTTGCATCCACATGGCAAGATGATTCCATGTGAGAACTCGGTTGCAGTTATTATCACAAATGAACACGAGATGGCGCCGGATCTGTCGTTGACCACTGCCATCCCCCTGAAATACAAGGAGTGGTAAAAACATGTCAATTATGTTGGGCTGATGCAGGGCCGTCACGTAGATCATTTGAATTGAAGGGAGAAGGGGTGCAAGGGTAGCGCCAGGGTAAAATCCCGGGGGGTCGAAATCGTAGAAAAATGTTGTCTGCCCCCTCCTCCCCCCCCAATAAACCAGATTTGCCAGCAAACAAACCGACGAGCTGGGGCAGGGGCAGATCATAACTAAACATTTTTGCCTGCCCCCCCCCCCCCCACCCCCCCCCCCCCCAAAAAAAAAAAAAAAGAATTTCTACTCGGTCAAGTATCAACAACAACAGGGTTACATTCGAAAAAACAGTAAAAATGGTCAATTTGCCTACTGGCAAAAACGAAAAACGCCGACTAGTACGTGTTGAATTTACCGACAGCGAGCAAGAATTAAAGACACTATAAACACTGGGAAGACACGTTTAAAAATTGTCAAACTTTGCTATCTGACATATCTGGCAGTTTTTGAATGACAAATAACACCTTGAGAACACCAAAGTTTGCGACATGTATGCTGTCACTTGCAGATACAAATTGGCACATTAATTTCCTTATCAGGCGATAGGAAATTCTGCAACACAGCAGATCTATGGGGGAAGCTGAATGGTCTCTCAATGATTTTACTTTTTAAAGCACTTAATGATCGTTAAACAGCAATTTTTTCAGGGCTCATTTGAGACCATGCAGATACACTGGTAGCATGGGGAATCATGCAGCTCAGATTTTTTAAACTGGAAACATGTAATACAATGCCTTTAAGAGGTCCATTATACCCCACCTCCGCCCCTCAGTGACGACCCTGAATGCATGCCAATCTTGTCAATGTCACTGTATTTCTATTCAAATGTAAAATTCAGTTGTAAGGTGTCGTGGTGTAATGGATTGCTCCCTGCAGTTCATGCGGCAAAGGGTGAGGCATATCGCTACAGTAATTTTATTTCAAAGAAAAGTTGTCATAGGGTCATAAAGTGTCATTCATCTGCTTAATTTAGTTGGGGAGTCTAAAAGGGTTTAATTTGCCACTTATGTTGAAACTATAAGTGTCGATGTACCGACTAACTTACACATAACACTATATGTATTTTTGTGATATAGAGGCCTCTAAATTGAAAGATGTTGGATTTACCTTGCTCTCTTTTCTGAAATCATATACCTAATACTCCTTTAGTAATTTCACGTAAAAAAATAGCTTAACAAAAAGCAAACTGTGTTTTGCACGAAATCAGTTGTTGAGCTTATCTTCTTTCATTCACGTAAAGTGGTGTTCTTGGTGAATTGTAGGAAAGGGGGTACCGAATGAATAAATTAATAAAACTTAATTAAAAAGGGCTTTTGTGTATTTATAACGGCCAATGCATCTAGAAATTCGCACAGTTAAAAGAAATACCAATATGCGATACATTTGGTCTACATGATTTCGTAAGTTCTTAATGATTGATTTCTTGCTAACTCATTACCCTCCAAATTCCAAATACAAACATGAAAATACAGCTAATACATCAACATTTGGGATAAAATTACTCGATTTTACCTTTCGCCTCATTGCAGGTTGTTCCTTTCCAGTCGCTGGTACAAATGCAGACAAATTCATTAAGTGTGCCCTGCATACATGTTCCTCCATTCTTACACGGGTCCGTCAAGCATACACTGGCTTCTATGGATAAATGATATGTTTACGTGATGGATAATAAGATAACGTATGCAATATTCAGGCAGTCCTTATTTTGAACAAAACAGAAAACCAGAGAAAAATACCAACCAAATAACGACAATTATTTCACATCTACACATGCAAACACCAATGATAGATTCTATACGTATACGTACAAATATTTAACATGGCTTTCTAGAAAAAAATACTTCAAAAAGTACTTTTAAATCATAGCAAAATAGAAATTCGAAACAATTATTTGTCTAAGTTTGAGATGAAATTTAAAAGAACTTTGTAGTGATTGAGGTGGAAAGTCGTGTTCTATGACTGTCTCTTGTTGCAAATTCTTGACTGCTAATTTCTGTTATTTTATCGTGAGCTATATGAAACATCAAGGAGTTCTGTTCATGCATTAAAATGCGTGCCAAATCAAATGAAACACAATGATTATACCTGTGGTGGATGATTCTGTTGTCATGGCTGCCGGTGTGGTAGTAGGTTGCGTTGTGCTCGTGGCCCGAGTTGTAGTGGTTGCCGAAATTGTGCTGGTTGCCATTACTGAGCTTGTTGCCACAGTCGAAGTCGAGGGCTGGATTGCGGCTGTTGTGGAGGTTGATAGAATGGGGGAAGTTGACAGTGCAGGTGTGGTGGTGGCCGGTTGCAGTGTGCTGGATGCTGTTATTGAAGTGGATGACTGTAATGAGTTTGGTGCAATTGTGGTGGTCGATGATTGCATTGTGTCTGTTGCCACAGATGCGGTGGTTGCTTGTGGGGTGCTACTTGCTATCTGCGTGGCCAGCTGTGTTGTGCTCGCTAAGGTTGCTGTGGGGGCCGAGTGTACTGGACTGGTTTGCATCATTGTGTTGGTTGACTGCGTTGTTCCAGTTGTCACTATGGTACTTTGGTACATTGTACCTGTTGCCGCAGTTGTACTGGAGGATATTATTGAGTTTGCTGCCGAAGTCGTTGTCGATGGCCTGATGGCACTCGTTGTCACAACTGTGAGAGTTGATAGACTCGGCGTACTCGACAATGTTTGTGTGGCGGTAGATAGTTGTGATGTGCTGGTTGCTACTGTTTCAGTTGTTTGCATTGAGTCGGTTGCCGGTGCAGTGCCTTGTGTGGTACTCATTGCCAGTGTGGAAGTAGTTGCCTGCGTTGTGCTAGTTGCTGCTGCTGCAGTGGATGCAAAGAAGTCGGTCTGGGTTGTACTGGTTGCGGTGGATGCAAAGTAGTCAGTCTGGGTTGTACTGGTTGTGGTGGATGCAAAGTAGTCAGTCTGGGTTGTACTGGTTGTTGCTGCTGGGGTTGATGCAAAGAAGTCAGTCTGGGTTGTACTGGTTGTTGCTGCTGGGGAAGATGCAAAGAAGTCGGTCTGGGTTGTACTGGTTGCGGTGGATGCAAAGTAGTCAGTCTGGGTTGTACTGGTTGTTGCTGCTGGGGTAGATGCAAAGAAGTCAGTCTGGGTTGTACTGGTCGCGGTGGATGCAAAGTAGTCAGACTGGGTTGTACTGGTTGTTGCTGCTGGGGTAGATGCAAAGAAGTCAGACTGGGTTGTACTGGTTGTTGCTGCTGGGGTAGATGCAAAGACGTCAGTCTGGGTTGTACTGGATACGGTGGATGCAAAGTAGTCAGTCTGGGTTGTACTGGATACGGTGGATGCATAGTAGTCAGACTGGGTTGTACTGGTTGTTGCTGCTGGGGTGGATGCAAAGTAGTCAGACTGGATTGCACTGGTTGTTGCTGGTGGGGTGGATGCAAAGTAGTCAGTCTGGGTTGCACTGGATGTTGCTGCTGCGGTGGATGCAAAGAAGTCAGTCTGGGTTGCAGTTGTTGATTCTGGAATGAAGAGTATTGGCAGAAAAAAATAGCTAATTGTTATAAAGATTTATATTACGATTATAAATTCGATGAGCAGAACAAACACTTTACCGGAATCAATTATGGCAGTGTGACTGAAGGACACATGACATCTGTAGATTTACAAAACTTGCCAGCTAAAAAAAAAGAAAGAAAATCAGATTCAGCTGCTACCACGTATGAGGTGCGTATATAATTTACAAATGAATACATAAAGACACGATAAACAAATAGAAAATCGAACTATTAAGGTAGTCTATAGAACATTTCCTACCACAACAAGAGGTAGCCGACATTGATGAAACGATGTGTCAATTGCACTTTTTTTACAATTATACAATCATTTCGTTTGACATTAGACGGAGACCTTTTATAGGTATTTTTCATGCTGTTTTTCAACTTGGTAAAGAATTAAATTATATTGGGGACCATGGTTACGTGAAAGTTCTGAGAGATTCAGACTGATAGAGCAGTAATTTTATCTTCTACAATTTCTTAATAGAGATTAGTTAAACATAAACTATACAAATGAAGAAATTTAACAAATAATTAATGAAAATAATTAATATTTAGACAAGTAATTGGTAAAACAACAATTGACGAAAAAGGTAGTGGAGAAAATACATTACATTTATAATAAATGATTAAAATTGTTATCACTGGTATGTAGTTTGGATGAATTCATTTATAGTGTAAGAGTTTGTGTCATATGTTTTTATTCAGTCTGAAGACAAAAACCATTTTAATCATTACGCTTACGTGCCAAATATGGTGTCACTTTTGTTTTAATGTCCATGCGAGTTATTGGAATAAGTTTTACATTTACAAAAATAGTTTGTTTAACATTTGAATTTATGCAAATATTAATTAAAGATGCACAAGCAGTAATGTCATGGGAAAGGAAATCATTGAGGTAGATTTGGGAATTGTGTTCAAGCGAACACTATCTCGCAGCTATTTTAGCCAATGGCATTAAAGAGTTAACTTTACCCGCTGTATAAGACGTTGTAGTTGTGGTGGCGGAACACATGAAATAATTGTCAGTCGAACTGGTGGTGTTGGTTGTATTAGATGGCATTGTTGTGGCGGCAAGGCGTGGGGCTTCGGTTGTGGATGAATTATCTGTAGATGGAAAATCAAAACATGTGTGCAACACATTAAGACTACAATTACAGAAGTGTTTGTGAACAATTAGACCATTGGAGGGACCAACAATTACAGATGTGTGTATAATATTTTTAACCATCCACACATTCATTCATTCCTTCAATGTTTTCATTAGATAAGCAGGACGTGTGATAAACGAAACAATGGATAAAAACTATAAGCCATAACACAAGTGTTACTGCAATTGTTATTTGATTAAATTAGATAGCTTCTATTAGATTGAATTGTATTGTACTATTCTTATAGTGAGCACAAACTTCGGTATGGACGCAGATCGGAGAAAAATTGCATTGGGTAAAGCGGATGCGGAAGAGCGGAATCCGTAGGGAATTTTTGCCGGCCATTTTTTTACTAGCCAAACTGCAACCTAAATATCATCCGAAAAGCGGGGAGCAAGGGGCAGACGACAATGAAAAGACATTTGGGTCTGCCAAATACTTTTTACTACCCAAATCGACAATAAAGGGGGGGGGCGGAAATTTGGAAAAATCGTTAAAATCCTCGTTATCTTAGTTACTTTGGAAACAATAGGGGGTGTTCGCCACTGGATGTGAGTGATCTTAATTTCCTTTTTTTTTGGGGGGGGGGGGGTTGGGGTGGGGATCATTGCAGATATCTGTAAGAACAGGGTGTCTCTTGCAATAAGTTGTTCCAGCGGATTAGATTTCAACCGTCTCTTTGTAATGACGGCGTGGTGAGTTAGGACAAGGAAAAATGTGTTTCTGTACTTTACCTCCAATGGAATCTCTAATTTTATCAAAACATTTCAAAACCCCCTTACCTGTGCAAATGACTCCGGCGTCTTCGTAATGCCCACAGTTGTGTAATGTGACACCATTATGCATGCATTCATTGATGTGACTTTCTGTGCCAGTACAATGTACATCGTCAAGGATAATGGTACTATCTCCCCCACAACCCTCTCCAAACACCGCGCAACAGGCGGAACACATTGCCCCGCTGTAGCCCAACATTCGACAGATCACATTGGCGTCGTTGAGATCCCAGGAATCATCGCACACTGTCCCCCAGGCTCCTGCGTAGAAAACCTCGACTCTGCCTTCACTGGCTTTATTCCCTCCCACCAAACGAACGTCTGATACTGTTGGTCAAATCATATTGTAAAGTAATTATTCATGTTGACTAATAGACCAAAACTCATTAAGCGCCAAAATAAATCTCCAGTATATTTACAATGACACATATATCCACATATTTTAAAGACAGAGATGGAGTCAAGGCCGACCGTTTCTGAGTCACGAGGCCACTGGGAAAATATTGTTCCCATAGACCTTATATACATGACTCGGTCCGAGGCCAAGGCTAGCAATATCTAGCCTCGAGGTCGGCTTCGACTCTATCCCTGCTTGCAGGCATTGTTAACAATGCTTCCTATTTAAAAGCCTCCAAAAAAAATCATTAACTGTTTTTAAAAAGTGCAGATCTATGAGCAACCACACAAGTTTTCCACAACATATAGCTGCGGTGTAGAATTTGCAATATGACAATGTACATATGTATATGTATATATATATATATATATATATATATATATATTTATATACAATAATCTATTATACAGTATGTTATATTCGAAACGAAATAAATGAAATAAAATGCTGTACTGATTAAATTTCCATTTCATTACAATTCTGTTACCAATTAAGTAAAAACTCATACTTACTAGTAGCGCTCGATGGCAATACTGCACTAACTGAGTCTGATGTGCGGCATGATCGGATTACAAATGTAAAAATGAAGAGAAAATAAAGAAACAAAATGACATTCAATCAACTTATAAATACAACGTACTTTAATTTTTATTTTTAATACAAATAATACATGGCACGTCCGGAAACACACGTGCCAGTATAAAGAGCAATGTATCGAATTTATCAATACATACCATTATATGATGGTATCATGTCTTTTTGAAATTGGAAAATAATTTTTAAAAAAGGTGGAGAGTAGTTGTGCAATAATTTACCTGGCTGAAACAAATATTCCATTAACGTAATGTAATTTTGAAACACATAGTTACATACGCAAACACACTATCACTGCCCTCTCGTCTGTAGCATAGATCATGTACAGATTTAATCCTCTACTCGAAAAATGCATCAATGAGGACGCATTACCTGGTTTACAATGTTTATCCAATCGTTACTCAAAAGACCCAATCTATTCTAATTATTTGATCAATGTGCTCAATTTGATCTAATTTTTACAATTTTACAGGTATTCATCGGAGTGGATGTAAAACAGACGAGGTCAGGGAAATCATGGCACATTCCTCGGGTGCATAAAGGTGGTGAACGTTACCTAAGTTTGTGTCCATACATATTAATTTGAAGAATGCTACAACTAACATCATGCAGACAGGAATACTGACTGGGTTTTATAAGTGTGTCCGAACGAATATTATCTCCCGGCTGTTTTAGGCACTGACATTAAGAAAAAGAGTGTAGCCCTTACCCGTTGTGTAAGTTGCCGCAGTTGTTGCAGTTGTGGAACACATGAAATAAAAACTGCCAGTTACACTGGTTATGTTTGTTGTATTAGATGGCATTGTGGCAGCGATTGGGGCTTCGGTTGTGGATGACCCTGCAAAGTGCGATAACATTTAGCCAAATGACACTTAAATCGTTTGATTCCAAACAAAATATTTACAAAGGGAAAATCATCATTTTTTTTAAAGAGACTATAATTTCCCTACTCCATCGAGTTTTAATGCATGATTAAAACATTCATAAATTAAAAAATGCATTTAACACAGTAAAAACACTTCGTTTATTTTCCGGGAAAACGATGATTAAAGATCTAATTATTTATTAGAATACAGCCACACGTCAGTAATTCTAAAGGAGTAACGCAAAAAAAACTGACACAAAACGCAATCTAAAGGTCAACCATAGAGCGTCTGTCTTGACGTCTTTAAATAAAAAAGTGAATAAGGATAAACAGAATAGCAATTTATTATACTAGGATACAGTAGGATCATGCAAACGCAGCACGGGTTATAAAAGTAGTAGACATCCCAAACTAATTTACAAGCGTCTGTTTCTAGAGTACAGGTTATATTCGTGAATTACCTATTATTCACAAACAAGTAAAAATTCAAATTACAACTATTACCAATTACATAAGATAAAGCCAAATATGTGCGTCTCATATGAAAAAAAAATATGAATAGAAAACATTTGTAATTATATTGTCAATGTTTTGTGCTTGTTAATTGTATAGTAATTGCTATTTAGTTAAACTACGTCGCACATATAATATTATAAGGTAGTACAAGTGATGCTACAGTGAAGCGTAAAATTTTCCTGAGACGTGAATAATTGAGGGGGTCGGGGGAATAAAGTGCTAACCCACAAAAGTGTCATTTTGAGAGAATCGATTTTTACAGTTTGAAAAAAATCCATAAATCACAGTCTTTGGCCGGGTGTCTTAAAACTTAGTAAAATTAAAAAGTAAGCATGTTGGATGACCCGCTGTGAATATGGAGAGAAAGTTGTACATTTAATGTCATTTCTGACATAAAATCAGTTAGCAGTGGCTTAGCACTATATTTCTCCTGAAATTAATACATGCAAAATCCCATAGGAAATTTTGTCATTCATCAAATTTAAGTTTTATTCTCACAACTGCTACTTTATCGAAAGAGGTGGATTCTTGGGATGCTTCTAAACATACATGTCCACAAAACAACATTTTTTTTGTTTACTTTTCAGCATGAGAATAATGCTAAACCACAGGTAAAAAGGTGAAAAATTGCTTTAAAATTTGCAATAAGCAGACTTATTATATTTTATGACTGAAGTAAATTCGTGCAAATCTGATAAATCTTGTTTTACCAGCTACCTGTATTTCATACCAAAGTTGTAGAAATTGTCAAAAAACTTGTCGCTTTAAATTTTAGGATGAATATAGTGCTAACCCACAAAGTACAAACATATTGAAAACATCTTGAAAATTGTAGCTTAGCACTATATTGCTGCCGAAAAGTTGATAATTTATTTCGGGGGGAAAGGTGTCCATCTTTATTTACCATCTTATTGGTCGAATTCAAATATTATATTTTTATCACAAGATAGAGTGGTGGATAAGGATCATGAAAACGTGTGTAACTCAATTTTCACAAAAGTGAGGGTTAGTACTATATTCCACAGACCCCCTCATTTGCATACACTTCACTCAAGTGGATACTGGGTGATCATCGATAATTTTGACCATTTTAGATGATTTTCTTTTACACATATCTATAACGACTTAAGCGACTATCTTTGTAAAGTCGGTTTGTAGTCAGGACATACATATGGTTTAAATTACCTCTCCTGAAATTTCATTTTTTTTTGTTTATATTAAAAGAAAAGCCTCCTACCACCAGTGCAGATAACTCCAGCGTCTTCGGAATGTGCGCAGTTGTGATTTCCGTAACCATTATGGGAGCATTGGTTAATGTCACTTTCGGCGCCTGTACAATGTACATCGTCCAGGATAATACTTCCATTTCCTTGCCCAAACACCGCCCATGAGGCGGAACACATCGCTCCGTCGAACCCCAACATCCGACAGATGACATTGGCATCGTTGAGATCCCAGGAATCATCACACACTGTCCCCCAGGCTCCTGCGTAGAAAACCTCCACTCTGCCTTCTCCTGGGTTATTTCCTCCAACCAGGCGTACATCTGATACTGGTAAAAGTAATATTTATAAATTAAGCATGTGAATTTGAATAACAATGCTCTTGAAGTGACAGAACAATATCGCTGTACTGGCAAATACAGGTATTCTCATATTGTATAATTATTTTCTGTTGCCAGAACTATCAAAAAGGTGATTACATCTAGCTTAGATAGGTCACGTGGTATCGGTGTAGGTAAGGAGATAGATGCACATAAACGTATTTAAAGAATAAATATCTCCAGCAGATGTATACATGTATGTTTATGGGTAGTTTCAGCACAAGTGAAACCATAATCTCAATTAGTGCGAATTTTACTGTACCGATTCAGCTAACATTTAGAATTCTGATAAAAATGTGAATGTGAAAAGCCATACTTACTAGTGGAGTTTGAAGGCACTGCTGTGCCACTTGCGTCTGATGAATTGGATGACCAGACTATGAGGAGGGAAATGAGAAAGATCTCAGTCATAAGACTTTGACATTCAACAATCTTTTAAACTCTACTCAAGTAATGAACACGTGGCAATCTGAAAACACAGGTGTCAGTATATATAAAGAGCGACATATAAAGTATATTTGTACCACCGAATGCATGGTGGCATTACGAGGTTTTCTCCAAGTGCAAGAAATGGGCAAATGGTGAACAATAAAATTTCCAATTAACAAGTCGGCAATCTTGACAAACGTAATTACACAAAGAAACACACTTCCGGAGAACATTTAATCCTCTACTCAAAGGAAACTTGTATGCGAATTCATCGCCAGGGTTAGGAAGTTTTCCAAATCTTCACTCAAAAGACCGAAATTATTTCAATCATTACATCAATTTAATCAAATTAACGTCTTGTTTCCCATTCTATGGAAATTCATAAGTGATTTAAAATCGTCTATATCCGGAATATCACAATTTTTTTCAGGCATATTGAGGATGTGAGTGTTACCCAAATGAGATCAGCGTGAAGAATGCAAGCACTACAAAGTACAGCACATAATGGTGGTAACGGTGTGTTGACGTCAATCCTGATCGAAACTCTTAAAGCTATTAAACGAACGAATATTTATCAAGTTTTGAATTTACCTGTTGTGTGAGGTGACGAAGTTGTAGAACACATAATATTATAGTTGTCAGTCGCACTGGTGGTGTTTGTAGTATTAGATGACATCGTTGGGTTGGCAGCACTTGTAGCTTCGGTAGTGGTTGATGAATCTACAGAAACGTATTATTGCGTCAAATGATTAAAAACAGTAGGAATAAAAATGCAAACTAGAGATCATCAGACTTTTAAATTAATGATCCTCCTTCTACACTGAATTTTCCAATGGATGCCTTTGAAACATGATCACATGTAGTCTGAAGAGCTCCACTGGATAACTCCCACTTCCTGAAAAGGTGCTACAGACCTGTAAGATATTGGACATCGTATATGTACGAATCGATCCACAAAAAGTAACAGATACAACCATATCTGGTTTTGGAATACCACTCGAACCCGCTGTCACAATAGTTAACGTATGGAAATATGTTATTTCGCCATACCTCCAGGACAACAGTCCTTGACAAAAAAAAAAAAAAAAACTTAACAAAGAATAGTGTGAGGAGGGAAGAACCGTTGAAAGAAAAAAACGAATGGAAAATTAGAATTTGGTAAAAGACAAAGGGCAACAGAGAGTACAGGATGATTTAAGAAAGCTAGATTCAGTCTGTTAAATGCATTGACGAGGTTTGGTGAGATTTAACTTGAGGTAAATTACATTTTCAACTTTATGATTTGGTTATTATCTTCATTATATCATAATTTCCACACCTCGGCTGAATAGTATAATTTCCCCCGATAATAATTTGCCCTTTTGTTCGATTCGACTACTTTCCAAAACTACAAATTATCGCTGATCTCTTGGACGCACTAAAGTAAACATCAATGCCGTGGTACATGTAGTAACGAGGAGAATTAATGACATCCCTATCAATGCAATGCCTGCTATAAATTCCCCCGGATTCCCAATGATCTTACTTGTGCAGATTACTCCGGCGTCTTCCGAATGTCCACAATTGTGAATTCCGAAACCATAATGCATACACTGGTTGATGTTAGTTTCCGTGCCTGTACAATGTACGTCATCTAGGATAATATTTCCATATCCTTGTCCAAACGCCGCACAACAGGAGTAGCACATCGCTCTGTCGAAGCCCAACATCCGACAGATGACGTTGGCGTCGTTGATATCCCATGCATCATCACACACTGTCCCCCAGGCTCCTGCGTAGAAAACCTCCACTCTGCCTTCTCCTGGGTTACTCCCTCCCACCAGGCGTACGTCTGATACTGGAAAAAGTAACATTTATGCATGTGAATTCGAATAACAATGCTCTTGAAGTGACAGAACAATATCGCTGTACTGGCAAAGACAAATGTTCACTCATCTCATGACTATTTTCTGTTGCTAGAATTATTACAAACGTGATTAAAGCTACCCTAGATAGGACAAAGTGGCATAGGTTTACGTGAGGAGATAGATGCACGTAAACGTATTTAAAGCATCAACAGCTCCAGCAGCTGTATACATGTGCGTTAATGGGTAGTTTTTTTCAGCTGCCATTAGTTTTAAGTCTTGTAACAATGATAATATGAAAAGCCATACTTACTAGTGGAGTTGGAAGGCACTGCTGTACCACTTGCGTCTGATATATTGGATGACCAGACTATGAGGAGGGAAATAAGAAAGAAATCAGTCATAAAGATTTCGACATTCAAAAAATTGTTAAGTCCTACTTAAGTATTGAACACGTGGCAAAAAACACACTGGTGTCAGTAAATGTAAAGGTGTCAGTATATATGGAAAATTTATTTGAACCGGAGATTGCATGGTGTGTTTTTTCCGAGTGAAAGAAATGGGCAAATAGTGAACATAGTTAACAATAAAAAAATCCCATTAACAAGGGGGTGGTCTTGATAAACGTACTTACATATACAAACACACAACAACAGAACTGTCGTCTGCTTACATTTAATCCTCTGCTCAAAGCAAGCATTGATGGGAATTCATTCTCAAAGCTATGAAGTTTGTCAAATCTTCATTCACAAGGACCAAACTATTTTAATCATTACATCAGTATGATCAATTTGATTTTATGTCTCCCATTCTATGGGAATTCATAAGTGATTTGAAATAGAATGTATCTGGGATATCACGGAAAATTCTTCTGACATATGGAGGATGTGAACGTGACCCAAATTTTAATAACTTGGTCGTATCAGTGTGGTGAAGCCAATCCTGCTCTAAGCTGCTAAAGCTATTAAAGTAACAAATATCTATCAAGTTTGGAACTTACCTGTTGTGTGAGGTGACGAAGTTGTAGAACACATGATATTATAGTTGTCAGTCGCACTGGTGGTGTTTGTTGTATTTGATGACATCGTTGGGATGGCAGCGCTTGTGGCTTCGGTTGTGGTTGATGAATCTACAGAAACATTAATATTGCGTCAAATGATAAAAACAGTAGGAATAAAAATGCAAACTAAAGATCATCAGACTTTTAATTTAATGATTATCCTTCTACACTGAATGTTCAATGTTTTCCGTTCAAACATGATCATAATTATGTAGTCTGAAGAGCTCCAATGGATAATTCCCACGTTCCTGAAAAGGTGCTACTGTAAGATATTGGACATCGTATATGTACGAATCCATCCACAAAAAAAGTAACAGATAAAATTGCATCTGCTTTTCGAAACCCACTCGAAGCCACTGTCACAATAGTTAGCGTATGAAATAAGTTATTTCACCATGCTTCCAGAACAACAGTCGTGCAAGAAAATCTTACAAGGAATAGTGCAAGGAGGGAAAATCGTTGAAGATAGGAAGAAAGAATGGAAAATTTGAATTTGGTAAAAGACAAAGCCCAACAGAGAGCAGAATCGGATTTCAAAAGTCAGATTTAGTCTGTTAAATGCATCGGCGAGGTTTGGTAAGATTTAACATTACGTCAATTATATATCCAACGTTACTATTTGGTCATTATCATCATTTCATGATGGTTTTTACATCTTATGTGAATAGTGCAATTTGCACAAGACTAATTTGCCGTTTTGTTCGAGTCAACTAAACTACACATTTTTGCTGATTACTTAGACGCACTAAAATAGATAGCAATGGCGTGGTAGTTACGAAAAGGATAATTAGTGACATCCCTATTAATACAATGTCCAGCTTTACAATCCCCGGATTATGAAATACAACTGGAAGATCTTACTTGTGCAGATGACTCCGGCGTCTTCCGAATGCCCACAATTGTGATTTCCATAACCATAATGCATACACTGGTTAATGTCAGTTTCCGTGCCTGTACATTGTACATCGTCCAGGATGATACTTCCATATCCTTGTCCAAACGCCGCGCAACAAGAGTAACACATCGCTCCGCTGTAGCCCAACATCCGACAGATTACATTGGCGTCGTTGATATCCCAGGAATCATCGCACACTGTCCCCCAGGCTCCACCGTAGAAAACCTCCACTCTGCCTTCTCCTGGGTTACTCCCGCCCACTAGACGAACTTCTGAAACTGTTGGTAGTAACATATATTGTATATCAGTAGAGACAGAACCCTATCGCGGGAATACTACTTACGATGACACTTATATTTTCATACTTTAATACTATTTTCTGTTGCCAGGAGGAGGATATGACAGAACGAGGTAATACTCGTGTGGGTAGAAGATGGATGCACATGAACTATCAAATCATGAAAATCTCTAGCTGTATATTTTATTGACAGTTTTAATACATGTATAACCACAACTTAATAGTACAAATTCTTCTGTACTGTTTCAGATTCCATTTAGTTATAATTCTGTTAACAATCACAATGTTGATGTCAAAAGCCATACTTACTTGTGGAGTTTGATGGGACTGCTGTACCAGTTGAGTGTGATGTATTGTGTGACCGGGTTATGAGGGTGACATGGAGAAAGAAATAAAGACATTGACATTCAACAAACGATGAATACTACGTAAGTATTGATTATAGCAATATTTTTCAGTTTGAAAACACAGGTATCAGTATTTATAAAGAGTGGCATATAAAAATATTTGTACCGGCGATTACATGGTGGCATCACGTGATTTTATCCGACTTCAAGAAATGAGAAAATCGTAAATATACCGGTAGATAACATTTAACATATTCCATTAACGAGGGGGTAATCTTGATAAACGTAATTAAATATCTACCAGAGAAGTGTCATCGGCATACATTTAAAGTTTAAACCTTTACTCAAAGCAAACATTGATGAGAATTCATCCACACAGTTAGGAAGTTTGTTTAAACTCCACTCACAAGACCCATTACGTCTATGGGATCAATTTGATGTCATTTTTCCCATTCTATAAAAATTCGTAGGAGAGGACTAAAACTGGACTATAAACATAATATCAAGGCAAACTCTAATGTCGCGTAAGTTGTGAACGCTACATAAATTTGTGTACGTATATTTATATTGATTAGAAAAATGTAAGGAAAATTAAGCAATATACACATGCAAAAGTATGAAAAATAACCTGATGGTACTAATTTGTTCAAGTTTATTACGTTTAAAGCTATGCAGATAACAGATATTTATTACGTTTGAAACTTACCTGTTGTGTGAGGTGACGAAGTTGTAGAACACATGATATTATAATTATCAGTCGCACTGGTGGTGTTTGTTGTATTAGATGACATCGTTGGGGTAGCATCGCTTATGGCTTCGGTTGTAGTTGATGAATCTACAAAAAACATTATTATTGTGTCAAATGATAAAAACTGTATGAATACAAATGCAAACTAGAGATCACCAGCCTTCTAACTTAATAGTACTAATATATAATCCTCCATCTACACTGACTTTTCAATGTATGCCCTTGAAACATTAACACATGGTAAGATTCAATGGATAATTCCCAGTATCCTGCAGAGGAGGTGTTACCGTAAGATATTGGAGACCGTATATAGGAATCGATCCACAAACAAGTAACAGATACACTCATATCCGCTTTTGTAACCACGCTTGAACCTGCTGTCAGTATTTAAAGTAAGGAAATGATTAGTGTCGCCATGCTTCCAGAACAACAGTCCTTTCAAGATTTTTTTACAAGGAACAGTGTGAAGGAGGGAGGAACCGTTGAAGGTAGGAGAAAACATGGGAAAACGGGAATTTGGTAAAAGGCACATGGTAACGAAAAGCACAGGGGGTTACATAGTTTGTTAAAGGAATTAGCGATATTTGGTAAGATTTAACACTATGAAAATTATTTTTTCAGCATTACTATTTAGTCATTATCATAATTACATGATGATTTCCATACCTTGTGTAAATAGTACAATTTGCACAAGAAAACTTGCCGTTTTGCTCGATTTAACTGCGTATGCTTAGCTGTACAGATTATCGATGATCTATTGGATACGGCGAAGTCAATATCAATGCCGTTGTAGTTACGGGAAGGAGACTTAGTCACATCCCTAACAAAACAATGTCCTGTTATAGAATTTCTAGGATTATGACATAAATGTCAAACATCTTACTTGTGCAGACTACTCCGGCGTCTTCCGAATGTCCACAATTGTGAATTCCGTAACCATAATGCGAACACTGGTTGATATCACTTTCTGTGCCTGCACAATGTACATCGTCCAGGATAATACTCCCATTTCCTTGTCCAAACGCCGCGCAACAGGAGTAACACATCGCCCCTTCGTAGCCCAACATCCGACAGATTACATTGGCGTCGTTGATATCCCACAAATCATCGCACACTGTCCCCCAGGCTCCTGCGTAGAAAACCTCCACTCTGCCTTCTCCCGGGTTATTTCCTCCTACTAGACGAACGTCTGATACTGGAAAAATAATATTAATTAATGAAGCATGCGGACTCAAAGAGCATTGCTCTTGTAGAGACAAAAACAAATCCCAGCTTTGACAAAGACAGCGGTATTCACATAACATATGACTATTTTCTGTTCTGTTCCCGTGTTGAGACAGAAATACTTCATCTGGTTACCGAACCCACACACTTCATCGGAAAGAGAAGGGTGAAAATCGGTGTAGTGGTCACATATCAATATGTATATACGTACATGATGCTGGATACCTCCGGGTAACAGTGATTAAGTTCATTTTTCTTGTCTCTGCCATCAGTAATAATGGCAAATCATTAATAACAGATATTAGTAACGTGATTAAAGCTACCTTTTGGACAAAGTAGAATCTGTGTTAGTAAACAACAGAATGCATCTTAACGTGTTAAAAGCATGAACACCTATAGTTGTATTCATTGTGGGTAGTTTTAGAACATAGTACAAATTCCGCTGTAGGCTACCGTTTCAGGTTCCATTTAATAATAATTCTGTTGATAATGTTAATATGAAAATCCATACTTACTCGTGGAGTTTGAAGGCACTGCTGTTACGCTTGCGTCTGATGTATTACATGATTGGATTGGGAAGGTGAAATGAAATGATAAAATAAAGACTTTGACGTTCAACAAACTTTTGAATACTCCTTAAGAAGATGTAAATGCCAATAGCATGCGATGTTGTTGAAAACACAGGTGAGAGTATTTTATATAAAGATGTATGTTATACATTAGTACTGGCGATTACATGGTAAAAGCATGAAGTTTCATCCAAGTTCCAGAACAGTCCACGAATGTACTGGTTAAAAGAATCCCACTATTGAGGGGGAATTTTGATAGTTACCTACACAGACACACTACCATAGAACTTTCGTCATCATGCATATAATTATCTACTCAAAGTAAAGGTTGGTGAG